>CABFOV010005576.1:7299-20804 GCA_902141375.1 Timema poppense
CGGGACCGAGGATTGAACCCCGGCCACCAGCATAGAAGTCTGACACCTTAGCCCTAGACCACCAGGTCACCCATACTCCAATTAAATGCTTTATATCACTGCACACTTGTGATATTAATGTAAGTTATTTTATACTGTGTTAGACTGTGACTGTCAGTGTGTGGCTCTGACTGACTTGCGCGTGTGGATGGATCCCTGGTGTGGATGTTTGGAGGCCTAACTGATACGCACAAACTGTTTATATATGACATACCCCTTGCATCTTTTCCCCCTCGTCAACAGTGTAAAAACTAACTAATAGAAAGAGTCCTGGTGACAGGTGTTGTGAAGGCTAGCTTCTTTTTGATATAGGTAATTGGCGCCTTTGCCAAATACTGTGTAGTTGTTCCTTTAACAGGAAATATTGTATAAAAAAACAACATTTTAGTGGTGAAATCCGTTTCCCATTATTTCTAAAATGCGCGTGTTTCTTCATGAATGAATCATAAAAGGATACTCTACATTTTATATTACTTTAAAGAAAAATTTCCTTCATCCATGACTTTTTACATAATTTATAGTAATCCAAACCAATATCATTACATAATGCCATTTAAATGTAAGAGTCGATTACGCTAATCGTTTGAAGACATGTGCACATGTTACACCTACGCTAAAAGGTACCTAGGTAGAATACTTGAACACACCACACCTACAATATTGGGTTTGTTGGTAGAAGACATATGCGCATATCATGCTCAATAAATTGGTTTTCTTTATAAAATTCACATGATCATATTATACTTTATTAGTATAATTGATTTATTGACATAAGATAAATGAACATGTTATGAATTACATTCTTGATTTCTTATTAGAAGAAACTTAACACATTGGAATGTTTGGTAAAAAAAGATATATGAACATGTTATAATTAACACATAGGATTGATTAGTAAAAATAGATGTATGAACATGTTATTCTTAACACATAGGATTGCTTGGTAAAAAAAAAGATATATGAACATGTTATAGTTATTAACACATAGGATTGATTAGTAAAAAAAAGATGTATGAACATGTTATACTTAACACATAGGATTTTTGGTAAAAAAGATATATGATCATGTTATACTTAACACATAAGATTGCTTGGTAAAAAAAGATGTATGAACATGTTATACTTAACACATAGGATTGCTTGGTAAAAAAAGATGTATGATCATGTTATACTTAACCCATAGGATTGCTTGGTAAAAAAAGATGTATGAACATGTTATACTTAACACATAGGATTGCTTGGTAAAAAAGGATATATTAACATGTTATACTTAACACATAGGATTGCTTGGTAAAAAAGGATATATTAACATGTTATACTTAACACATAGGATTGCTAGGTAAAAAAAGATGTATGAACATGTTATACTTAACACATAGGATTGCTTGGTAAAAAAGATGTATGAACATGTTATACTTAACACATAGGATTGCTTGGTAAAAAAAGATGTATGAACATGTTATACTTAACACATAGGTTTTCTGGGCATAATATATACGAACATGACGTTATACTTGACATATTGAAATTATTGGTAAAATGTTTATGCACATGCTGTGATTAGCATATTGAGTTTCTTGTTAGATGGCATATGAACATGCAATAGCAACATATTGGGTTGGATGGTTAAATGCATATTAAAATTGTATGCTTACCATAGTGGATTTCTTAGTAGCGTTGTAAATATTAAACTATTGATACTAAGGTTATGAGAAGGCTCTTAGATTGACCATAAATTATCCAACATGTGAAACGTACTGCTACAAGCTACTGAAATAAATGTTCAGTCTTCTGGAATATACTTCTAGTGAACACACTATTTAAATGAACCGATTATCTCACAAATTTACGTACTTAGAACAGCAGGCGTGTTGCACATAAAACGTAAGCACTTAAAAATTCAATATATCATAACTTGAAATATCAACAGGAAGTTTATTTTTAGATCTCTGAGTGAAAAAAGCCTTAACCGTCATGGCTGGAAAAATGGCATACTCAAACCTGCGATGTCAGACTTTAATTGTGACCGCACACATTGCGGGTATTTTAGGAATAACCAGCATCTTTCTATTATTAATTCTGATGCATTTTTGACCCATAATTGTTATTTTACTTTATCATAGAGATAGTATCGTATTCATACAAATTTTCAAACTGAACATTATGATCAATATGAACATTTATGTTCCCCTCAACTCAAAAAATAGGTCTTACAATTTTGTCTGTTCCTCTGTCTGTTTGTATCTAATTATTAATATTATTATTATTATTAGCCCCGCGTCTTACTACCCGTTCGGGTTACACGCACTTACGCTAATGTGTAATGGTAGGTTGATTGTGAGATGAAATGGAGGACCTACAGTTTAACGTGGGATCCGAACCACGGTGGAGGCCTGGCATTCCCCACATTCCCAAGATGTCTTGTCAGAGGTGAAGGAAGGGTTTGGCAATCAGTTTGTATCTAAGGCTAAAATTCAAACGGTTTAGTGGATTTTGTTCAAATTGATATATTTAGCTGTTATATGTTAAAACATCAAGAATATTTTGTAGCATCACGTCTTATTAAATTTTTTGGTTATACCCCTATACATACTAATCACCCAAATGTGCTAGGGATTAGGAAAGTTGAATTTAAAGTAAGTACACCTGCATTTGCATTAAGGGAGAGTGTAAAACCATTTTGTAGAAACAATCCTCAGTACACACGACCGGGATTCGAAACCTAATCTCCCTGTCATCAGCAGTATAGTTTAACATAATAGTAACGCCTTAGACCATTCGGCCACTGAAGCAGGTATAATTTATTATATTGTTGGTGCTGCTTAGGCGTGCCAATAATGTATCAAACTGTTGGTTAGTAATAAGATCATAATAAAATATGATAATAATTATATTGCCTTTAGATTGCAAGTCAAAGCTCCTAATTGGTTTATAAGTAAGATAAAAAAACTCTGAATGATAGAACATATATCCAAAATTTAAGTTTACACAAATAGTAATATTTTTACAAACTCTATTTTAAACTATTAAACTATATAACTATAAAATATATAACTTTTAAACTATATTTTTATAAACTCTATCCTTGCCATACTGATGAGTATTAGTTGCTTATTCGGAATTTTCAAAAGGTGGATGGTTCATTCTTAAGTAAAAAAAAAACCCAAGCACATGGATCTTTTTTTTTACTATAACTACAGCTACATAAGAAAATACAGGAGGAAAATATGTTACGTACTTTAAGAAATATTGTTGCCTACATGCCATTAACTAATATTTTTTATTATTTTTAAGAACTTCCTGCTGAATAGCGATATGCCACTCCTAAGCCATTATATGATAAGAATTCACGCCAAGCTAGTAAGCCACTTAAGGTGACAAACACATTTTTAAATAGGCAGAATATAGATAAACTAATATAATCCGGAGCTGCCACAGTTTTTCAAATGAAAGGTGGAGTTTTAGTGAGTCCGAAAAAAAGATTGAAGTAATTTATAGTCTCACCGAGTGAACAACGCTAATTAGAATTAAATCTAATAAATTGATTTAGAGGTGTGGGAGGGGGATGAGGGGTGGTTCACTTGATTATGTTTCTGCTCTGCTCCTGTTTTTCAGGGAGTGGGGGAATTCACAGTAAGCGCTTAGCCCGAATGGGTAGTAAGATAGGTTCGGGGTTGTTGAAAAGTCAAAGAGAAGGGATAGGGGAGAGTTTTGTTATCCCGTAGATACTATTTTAAAGCTTTTTATTAATTCATGTTTTGTTAATACGAAAATTATATTAATTTTAATTTTATACTCTTCACAGAATCATAAAATAGTTTTTATTTGCATGCAAAATATGACATTCTATTAAACCATTTAGATTATTCGAATAAAAAGTTAAAATCACTTGATTATTAGTTTATGAATAAAGATTCATAAAGCAACCTAAAGTTGACTAAAAAATTGTGAATTAATTAATTATCATGTATTTTTCTTTACTATATATCTGTGACAAGAACTATTATTGATATGATATCCAACAAATAGCATACGTAATATAATTAACGATAATTATAGCCTGAAATACAGGGCGCGGTTATTTACCATGAGATTATCTTATTAGAGACGTATTGGATGGATATCGTGTTTTTCTAAGGCGGTAACTTACCACGTTTATATAATTATTATAGGTGATGAGATCCGTAGCTCCCTCAATTACCAAGGTAGCCAACACCCTACGACTACTATGCAACCCTTGTTGCCACTACTACAGCCCGTATCTTTTTAATGACCACTTCACGTAGTAAACCACCCTATTTAACATCGCAGCTTCTAGTTGATTATACTCCAACGAAAAAAAAGTTCTTATGTCTGTTTACATTTCCAAAATGTCTGTTTAGAAAATATTTAAAAAAAACATATTTAGAATGCCAAAATGCTTTAATTTTTACTTTTGTCTTTATGATTTTGTTTATTAAAAAATTAAGAAATTCAATATCAAAGGTAGTAATTTTTTTATAAACAGATTTTCTTGTTTAGTTTTTGGAACAGAAAATTTCACAATTCTTCTCGAACTCAAATATCAATGGTCACAATGGATTGAATAAAATATTGTTAGTGTAATATTTTTTATTTATTTTTTTATTATTAAAACTACCTAAATCTATTAGAGGATAAAATATATACTATTTAATAGATGCATATATGTTTTATATTTTCCCGTTGCGTCACGGAAATTTTGTATGTTTCTAACAGTGGGTAAGACAGTAAAAAATGTTCAATATTCACTCCTTTTTAATATGTGTTTTGTCACCTTGACAAGTGGTGTGAATTTACTACAGTTGTCAAAGTGACCAAGCTTATTTGTAGGGCGTATGAATACGAAACAGATTTTTAGTCGTTTTTCTATTGATAGATCAGATTGATAGGTCAGAGTCACTATGAACCAATAATAATTTCTCAGTGTTGTGTTTGAACTTAGCTAAATAGCTATATAAATACTAAAAATACATATTAATTTCAAAATAATATGTTTATTAAATATTTTATATTACGTCCCTCTTATCATCATATCTGATTTTCTTGCAATTAGGAGGTGAGGGTTTGAATCTTAGCTGGATGTTCCTAGTACTCTTTTTTTTCCTAATTGGCTTCTCACCCTCTCACCACGCGAATGTGAAGGCATTTCCTCCTAATCTTACATTGTTTATTCATATCGTGTAAAATGTGTGGACATCTCGAACGGGTGATAAAACGCGGTGTACAAAAATATATGTTTTTAGATAGATCAGTGCAAAAAAAATATATGTGTAAATCAAGATGTCCCAGCTTCCGATATCATATGCAGATGTTATATTTTCTCGTTAAATTGAGCATGATGCATTAAGATCAACTTAATGTTGTAACTTACCTCTGTCTCTCTGATTTAACATATTAAGTTGGATACATTTTTATTTTAGAAATCAACATTTTAAAATGTTAAATCAAGTGTGTCGATTTGTTCCCTAAAACTATATTTAAGGATCTCAACCAAACCTGGAAAACAATCATTCTTTTGAATATCGTTATTATAAGTCGCCAAAACCCACATCTATTATGGTGATATACTCCCCGGGTTGGGTGGCAATAATGGCGTGCTGATTACTGATTATTGTACTGCGCAGTTAGCACATGACTGGGTGATAATTGTGATTATGTTACATCCACTAGGGTTTTGTAGGGAATTGTTTTAATATAATTCCAAGATAGTTGAGTTCAACCTGAATGCACTATTTATTGAGTTGAAATCACAAATTTATAATTGAAAATTTTACATCGCACTGACACAGATCTTATTTGTATAACCAACCGACGCGGAGAGCCACAGACACGCAGAAGCTGCTTGAGCCCCTTATATATGATCTACCCCTTGATTATTGGACCCCTTGTCTTTAGTGTTAAAATCAACCAATAAGATATCTTTTTGCAGTCTGATGGTATAAAGGCTAGCTTCTTATCGGTTGTCATAATACTGTTTCACCTAAAAGGTGGCCAACTCATCGCCACACTTTTAAATGGAACGGAAGAAGTCTTTAAACAAAGAAAAGTTTAATAAGTAGTCTAATATATTTGAATTTACTTCTGAAAATGATTTATGGGCTTGAAACTCAGTAAAATAAATAATAATTAATAAAATAATATTTATTATAAATATATAATTTGAATTTAGAATCTTGTACTGAAATTAAATCGTTCAATTTTGCCTGGTCATCCATGGATGAAGTATTAAAAGGAAAATTTACATAAAGTTCTTTAAAGAAAAATATACTTCATCCATGACTTTAACAAATAAATTAGAGAGGCCCAGAACAGGGTCATTACACCATACTACTTACTCACGCCAGTGATCACGTGGTATGAGGCAAATGTCGACCTATTGTCCTAAGAGTGGTTCAAAATAGGGGATTTATCGGGGTAATCTACCCAATCTCTCTCGACGCCAATGCAGGTGCACACCCTCTAAAACTATCATCTTTATTAACATGTGGGAACCACCTCATGGGTTGATTGAGGAGGCAAAAACATTCTTGAACGTTTGTATGAACATGTCGGTGACCTGGAGGTCTAGGGGTAAGGTGACGGACTTCTGTGCTTGTGACGCCCATATTGAGCGCAGGAAGCGTGCCCAAATAACAACCATGAGGCCCCAAGAGGAACATAGTTTTTATTTCAGTCGGTTAAATTACAATGATAGAGTTGATACAATAGTACATTAAAGGCTTGATGAGCCTACGTATAGTCTGGCAAAATATTGTCTGAGCCATCACAACTCACAAAGTATTAACCGCCCCACAGAGGGAGCGTTAGAATGAATGTTTGATGTCTAGATTCAAATTTACCGCCCAGGGGCGCGCTTACGTCCATAAACACAAGATGGCTGACACATTTAGTTTTGAGTGCACATAGCATTAACTGGCGTTTAAATTAAATATATAAAATAAAGTGCCCATTTAATTTAGATTTACATTCCTATAAATATATACATGACTTTGTGGCCGAATATTTTATACACAGATCCCAACAATGGTCATTGAGTGCTAATCCTAAGTAACGAAGCATAACCTAATATTACAAATAGGTTTTAGATGTGTACAATAAGTTCCGCAAACTCTCATTGCGCCCATGATAACCTAATCAAACAATAGCACATAAAATACCCTCATAACTAAGTGAACTTATATCGTCTAAAAATACCCAAGATTATATCAAACGATTGCTAAGATTCGCTAAGATAAAGGCTCGAGCGCACCTACAGTTAAAAAGGCGTACTAAGTCTAACATGAATTCCCCTAGAAAATTACTATTATGAATCCGTGGTTCACCCACGTCAAACCATATTAGAAACCCCATTCATAAATATGAAAATATTAAAGAAGCGCCAAACCGTAATTTTGAATAATATCCCTCCCCATATTTAAATACAAACAGAATTTTGAATAATATCCCTAAATATTCGTTCTAAACCAGCGCCCTCACCTGGTAAGAGCCAGTGATACAATGAGTGACATACAAAATAACACCTGCTGTTTTATAGCACAAACATGCCATAGACGTTCTCAGAAGAGGGGGGGAAGAAAGGGGAATACATAGAACAAAAGGAAGGGTGAAGACTAGCGCTCTGTACGTATCGTGGATAGCCCAGTAATTACTCGGCCAAACTCGAACATCCCACAAGCGGATGTTAGCGAAGTCATGTTGAGAACTAGTTTCATTGAGGGCTGGGCGAGGTGCTGATTTGGTTCGCGTCTCAGTCTTGTTTATCCAAGCCACGGGAGTGGATGTGTTGGTGCGTGCGTGTCCCATCTGACGGGGAGAGGTCTCGGTGAGCCTTGGTGAGTGTAGAGCCTCCATATTACCGGGTTGTTGGTTTTAGATGTTTGTTATTTGGAACATCGTTACATGTTTGGAGTCCGGTATTCAATCCTCAATCCCGGCACAGATTTATCTGATTGCCAAACCCTTCCTTCACCTCTGACAAGACGTGTATTAATCACAACTTGTGAATGTGTGGAAGGACAGTCTTCCACCGTGGTTTGGATTCCACGTTAAACTTTAGGTCCTCCATTTTATCTCACAATCACCCTACCATTGCATATTAACGTAAGTGCGTACAACCCGAACGGTTAGAAAGACGCGGTGCTAATAATAATCTATGAACATGTGATTTATTTGACCTTGTTTCGAAGTTACAATCACTTTTTGTTGTTAAGTTACCAGCAGTTATTATAACAAATTAAGCTTGTATAACCAATTCCATTGAATTGTTTACAAACAATGTTTGTTATTCCTGGGATGACATTACTGAATGTTTTGTTAAACACTCAATAGTAATGATATTTTTTATGAACATGTTCATGAGTCATTCCAGTTCGTTCTCTTGATAAGAGCACCACGTGTCGGTACTTGCTACTTTTATTTATTTTTATCCCCACGTCTTACTAACCGTTCAGCATAAACGCTTATGTATTAATTACACTAAGGGTTTAAAGGATTAATAAGGCTATATTTAGAGGAAGTGTACTCTCATTTGCGTGGAAGGAAAGGGAGAAACCACTTTAAAAATCACCCTCAGCACACCCAACCAAGATTCGAACCATAATCTCCCCATCACCAGCAGTCTAGTCTATTGCGAGAGTGACGCCTTAGACCATGTGGCCAGTGAAGCGGGTGTTTGTTATTTAACTGTGCATTTGAAATCATTATAATAATTATAACTAAAATCTAGAAATGGAAGTTAGGCATTGGATGTATGGACTTGCCGTATGAATTCAGTTGAAGCAAGACGTACGCGTGCCACTTATCCTAATATACGTTTGACAAATAAAAGGGAAACCACCCCTAATAGACCCGAACGGGAGTCTTTACACAAAACTCATTGAGAGTTTTGAAATACTCCACCAACAAATTGAGCAAGTCTGCCCAAGAATTAGAGAAACGCTTAGATTTTTTTTTCACTAGTAAGTAACTATATGATATGATAGTTACAAGCTTGCATTCAGGTGTAAGAGGGTCATTTTAGCACTTCCTGTAAAGGTAAGTAGCTACACATAATTGGAAAGCAAACATGCCTATAGCTCGGAGAAAAAGCTCAAATAGGATACATGTGTGTGTGTTTGTGAACATTTTCCCCTGTGATTGTGTCCCAAATCCATCCCATAGTTGGGTCCACTTGTTAAGGACACCCTGTATATTAAATCGTTAGTAAACCGTGTGTCAAATATAATAAAAATCTTATTACCAAAACCTATACATTTTAAAACATGTGTGTATATATGTATGTTGTCAAAGAAAAGATATAAAATTACGTAAAAATATTAAAGCTAATACATATCCTAATTAAATTGTAAATGGCTGTTGAACCCAGGGGAAAAATTGCTAAAGTCAACTTTCTTGCTTGTCCAAATCAGAGCGTCAATAGTAAAGCCCAGAAACAGTTCAGACGTTTTGTAATTTTTTATTTAAATCTACAACTCGAGGTCCATCTTTAGAAACTTGAGCACATTTTTACTCCCTCGTATAAAGAGAAAGTATTGTAATCGTGAAAAATTAATTTCGAGATTATGATAAATCTTCACGTTTTTTGTGAGCCCGAACCCAACAAAGTGGATTTTCCAATTATTATCTCCGTCTGTCAGTCTGTCCCTGACCACGGATCCAAAACAGATGGATTTTATTCATACTTGATATTTAGATTTTATAGGGTTATATATCAGGTATTTTTTTGAATTTCACCTTAATCCACAAATTAAGGGTAATTTAACGATAAAAGTTTTGTAATTTAAAATATTTCGAAAATGGCTCTAACTGTTTGATTAAAATGCAGATATAAGTTTTGTTTGGCATGACAAATAGCACTGTATCCATGGTTTTTGGGGAGAAATTCGTTGACGGATAGTTTACTGATGGTCAATTTTTGAAAATTCAAAATATGTCTATAATGTCTCTAACGATTTTGGTTTAAATGTATATCTAGGCACTGTGTGGTATGACAAATAGCACCGTATAGCCTATTTATTTGGGGGGTTAAAACTCATTTATGAATTATGGATAATTTACTGATGACTAATTTTTCAAAAACTTAAAATATTTTACAAATAGCTTTAAAAATTTGGTTACAAATAGGTATCTTGTGAGTATTTTCTATAGAAGATTGCACTGTATATTTGTTTTTTGAATAAAAATTGGTTTAATGGTAGTTTACAAAAGAGGGATTTTTTAAAATTAGAAATATTTTTAAAATAACGAATGATTTGATTACCAATGAGTATATTGGAAGAATTTGACATGAAATATAGCAATGTATGCTGGTATTTGTGGTAGAAATTTGTTTAAGGGTGGTCTACTGATGACTAATTTTTTAATTGATTTAACGAAGTTTTATATAATTTATATCCTAGGAGTGGTTGATCTCCCAAATAACTCTGTATACTTGTTTTTAAGGTATATATTTGTTAAAGGGTAGCTTACGGATAAAGGATTTTTCGAAAGTAAGAAATATTTTAAAATCTCTCTAACAATTTAATTTTTACTTTATACCTAGGAAGGCTTCGCATGACAAATAAAATCATATACTTTCTTTTTGAGGTTAAGCTCGTAAGTGAAGTTTACTGGCGACTTTTTTTGTTTTGAATATTGAAAAAAAATTGCTTTAGCAATTTGGTACAAAATGGGTTACATATTAAATAATTATAAACGTTTTTAAATTCCATGGTAGTTTACTGAAGAAGGATTTTTGTCAATTTAATTTTTTTTATTTATACTGATTTTGTTGTAAAAAGTAGTATCTGGAGACTATTTTACAAGATAAAATTAATTTATTTTCATTTTTATTATAAATTAATTTAATGTTCTTTATTTACAACAAATTATAAAATACATTACCTTTTTTGTAATTGGCTTTCAAGATCGAGTTCAAAATGGGTATCTGGGAATAGACTTTCATTATAAATAAGAATATGTTTTTATTTTTACAAGCTACAAATAATTTCAAGGCAGTTTACAAATATCTTATTTTTGAAAATTTGTAATTCGTTAAAAATAATTTACCAATTTTTTTTAAGGCTTATAGATCAATAGTTTGTATTGTGTCGTTTATTGTGGTGTGTTTGTTTTAATGAGTAAAACTTACTTAGGGGTAATTTGCTGAAAGCCTATTTTTAACATTTTCTTCGAAGCTATAACATTAAATATTAGATATTTAGTACGATTGTGTCGTACCATCTATTACAATATAGGAGACCCTGTCAGAATAGTGTTCATATATTCACCAACTAACATAACTTATATAAAATGGTATGATTGTCTTCTTTACCTTTAAGTTTGCGATAAATGAATAGCAATTTTGTTAAAATAGAAGGGTATTATAATTTACACCAATAAAACATGAGTTTGTTTATCGATCCAGGCTAATAAACAAACCGCTTTGATTTGATTAAAGGTGAAGTTTTGCTTTAGTTTATTTTTTATTATTAAACTTTAGTGCCAATGAAATAGTTATCAGCACTAGCTCGGTTTGTTATGGTTGTTGCAGTGTGAATATCGAGTTACTGAAAGGCCTGGTTTTGAAGGTATAGAAAATCTAGTGACCACTTTTAAAGAAAACTTGAATATGTCTCAAACAAACTGTTTTGTATTTTTGAACTATGTTATATTTTCACAGCTCTCTGTTGAATTTACCAGATCTGAAGTGAGTAATGCCAAATTAATAAATTTAGAATAGTATTAAGTAATTTAACTTTCTCATAAAGTCAAAGTATTGCAATAGTAAAAATTGTGTGCCTCAATATTATAACTCCCCGTTTGACATTCTAAATGCCCTCGAGCTCAAAAATGGGGGAGGGGGGGGGCATCCTACAATTTCGACTATTTATTTCTCTGTCTGTCTATAGCAAGGGCTTCAGTCCAACAGTTTGACGGATTGAGCTAAAAATGTATATTTAGTTGTTATACATAGACTTATATTAAGGCCAAATCAGGGTGTTTTTTTAAATCTAAAATTAAGTTTAGTGGGTATATTAATACAGGCTTTTTTTATTTTTAAATATTTTTATAACAACTTTGTTCAAATTGGATGTATATAAAATCTTTTCTGTGATAAAAAACATTGCTTACTTTTCTTTGATGAAAAAATTTAGTGTAGTTTACTGATAATTGAGTTTTGAAAATTTTAAATTTATGAATTAGAATATTAGAAAACGATTTTGTCGCAACCATTAATTTTTTTTTAAACAAGTAAGCTAATAATTATGTTAAATTTAAAATTAATGTTTTTATACATAAATGTCTATTAGGGATAGATGTGCGGTAACCTCTGAATGGGGCTCAATCCCAAACTTTCCAATGTGTGGATTTTTCATGCCCTTCCAAAATGAATACTGATGAAGTTACACTTTTAATAGGCGATGCAATAAAAAAAATTTTAGCACTGCAAGAGTTAAGCTAAAATACACTCTCAAAGTGCAAATACCTATCATGATGTTGATAGCAGCACTAAAATATATTTTAAATAGCCTAGCTACTTATTTTATTTTAAAAATCAATTGTTACTGCCGAAGGTTTTTTACATAATCACTATATCAGGGTAAATAACAGAAATTAACTAATGGAATGCAAACTAATTTATGTAAAATCTAACAATAAACTTTTGAAACTATGGAATATGACGCCCCTTAAAAACTTGATTAACTGCTTTTGAGTAAGCTATTTACTGAGCACTTGTACCACTAAAAGTGCTCGGGGTTCGATTCTTGATTAGAAAGCGTGGTGTGCGATTAATTATTATGTGTTAGAAAAATAAACCCAAGGTCTATGGGAGAGATTTGTATCGGTTGTGAACAAAAACAAAATGTACTAAAGGTATTATATTTAGCTTTTATATTTCGGGTAAGGATTTAACTCTCGAATCTTTAAGGATATTAAGGAGACAAGAATTTAGAGAAATATTTGATTTGAAATTAGAAAATAAAAATAAATGAAAATGATTCTACCTATTGGTGGTTTAGCCCCAACATAATTATAGGACAAACTTAACAACCAGACTCCATACCATTAAAATAAAACTTAACTGAATATATTAATTATAACGAAAATGTTAACATTTAATTACTATTTATATTTTCTATTTCATCTTCATGTTTATCATTTATTTTCAAAATTTGGTGACCTGGCGGTCTAGGGGTAAGGTGTCAGACTTCTATGCTGGCGGCCGGGGTTCAATCCTCGGTCCCGGCAAAGATTTATCTGATTACCAAACCCTTCCTTCACCTCTGACAAGACATCTTGTGAATGTGAGGAATGTCAGGCCTCCACCGTGGTTCGGATTCCACGTTAAACTGTAGGTCCTCCATTTCATCTCACAATCACCCTACCATTACACATTAGCGTAAGTGCGTATAACCCGAACGGGTAGTAAGACGCGGTGCTAATAATAATAATAATAATAATAT
>CABFOV010005576.1:26694-41572 GCA_902141375.1 Timema poppense
TTACTCTTACTAAATCATTTTAACCCCTGAATTAAAATGTGCATTTTTTTAAAACTATCTTTCTCCCCCTTACTAAACCATTTTAACCCCTGTATTAAATTGTATCGATTTATACAACAAAGTTTATACTCAAAACCAATTAACTAACTCAGCTCTACAATACCCTGTGATGTTCTAGAAAGCGTAGAGGGGGCAGAAAAATTAATTTGAAACATTTATTACACTCTGGTACCTCCGTAAAGCAATTTGTTTACTCATCAGAGCCCTTTGAAAAATGGCTCCAAGATGTCGCTAATAATTCTGCATTGCTGATGACGGCAGCAGACTGGAACTAGCTTTCAAAATGTTGATTAGCTGCAATACTCACTTTCACCCTTCTGCCAACACAACCCCCCCCTCAACTCCGGGCAGGCTACAACCCTTGCTTCATTCATCCTCGTGGACGTCTCTGATTTATAACGTCAGCATAATGAAAGCTACGAGTCATACAGCGCAGTTCACACTGACATGTTAGTTTGCGTAATGCTTCATCCGCCACTCTTTCGCCGATACGACCCGGAGGAGGCATTCGGCGAGACTGTAATAACCGAGTGAAGACGAGAGTTAGGGCCAGTTTCATAGTCAAATTTAGTAAGCCAAAAGTGCGACGCTACACTAAGTACATGACTACACCTACCTGAACCAGTTTACTATTCGAGAACGGCCCATTCCATTCGAGTTTAGGTAGGTGTCGTCATGTACTTAGTGTAGCGACGCACTTGAGGCGTACTAAATTTGACTATGAAACTAGCCCTTAGTCTCCACATTCTCGCTGAAACAACGACCCGGGTGAGACATTCGGCGAGACTGTAGTAACCGAGTGAAGACGAGAGTTACTCTCAACACTCTCGCCGAAACGACGTCCCGGGAGAGGCATTCGGCGAGACTGTAATAACCGAGTGAAGACGAGAGTTACTCTCAACACTCTCGCCGAGACGACCCGGGTGAGACATTCGGCGAGATTGTAATAACCGAGTGAAGACGAGAGTTACTCTCAACACTCTCGCCGAAACGACGTCCCGGGTGAGACATTCGGCGAGACTGTAATAACCGAGTGAAGACGAGAGCTACTCTCAACACTCTCGCTGAAACAACGACCCGGGTGAGACATTCGGCGAGACTGTAATAACCGAGTGAAGACGAGAGTTACTCTCAACACTCTCGCCGAAACGACGTCCCGGGAGAGGCATTCGGCGAGTCTGTAATAACCGAGTGAAGACGAGAACTACTCTCAACACTCTTACCTCTCATCCTCATTCACCTGTCATGCAGTCGTTATTTTGATGGTTATGATTATGTCAAACTTGCTATACAACATCAAATTATGTGTAACTATGCATCGTTCAATTTTTTTCTATATCATTGTGGTATGTAATATGTTTCGGTTCCCACAAAACCGGCCCGCCTTGATATAACGCCATGATTTGGATTGTTGTATCATTTGTACGGTCACTCATGTTTTGGAAAAGAATTTTTATCAAGCAAAAATTAAATGAATTAAATCCGATGACGGACCTTGTGTCAACACCTTTGGTTCGAATTACGCAATGACTCGACGAGAGTGTGGCAGTGTGCTCGTACTCGCGTTTAGCGATTTTTGATTCTGACACCAAAGACCGACACGGACCCGAGAGTCGCCGAGGCGAGGCGAGGTAGGGCGAGAGCACTAACTTTCACAGTTTTGAGCTCGGGCTAGCTCGGGTCGCCTCGGCCAGGGTGTGAATTAGGTATTAGACACACTCGTGAGACCTTTATAATGCACTTGAGATTATGGTTAAAGGAGGTATCTTTCATTTTTAAATAAAGTTACAAAAAAATATTTTCTGGGATTTGAGATATAAAAGTTGTCCTGGAAAATATGGGTAATGCGACTATTCCTCTTTCCCCCCCTGTATCCTTCATTTTAAAATTCTCATTTCTATACATATATGGCAATCAACTTTTGAGAAATGTTCAATCTATTTTAGTGAAACGTCTACAAACGAGTATCCAAAGTTTTAAAGTTATAATTTATCAAAAGTATTTTAACAACAATAAACATTATCAAATTAATTACAATAAATCAATAATTATTTAATAATATATAATTATATAATAATTATTATGTTAGGAGATTGTTTTATTGTTTTAATTGGAAAAACAACCAGATATTTAAATTATTTTATTTATTTTATTTTATTTTAGCACCGCGTCTTACTATCCGTTCTGGTCGTACGCCTATGTACTAATTACACTAATGGCTTAGGGATTGGGAAGGTTTAATTGAAAGTAAGTGCACCTGTATTTGTGTGGAGGTAGAGTGGAAAAACATTTAGTAAAAATCACCCTCAGATGCACCCGACCGGGATTGAACTCCGATATCCACGTCTTCGGTAGTCTAGTCCAACAGTCAACACGAGAGTAACGCGTTAGACCACGTGGCCACCGAAGTGGGTCAATATGTAAATTAAATTAAATGCAATCGAGATAGCTCAAGTTTAAATCATCTGAAAGACGTTAACAGCAGAAACGTTATAAAATGATTTACTATAAAACCATAACAGTTATACCAGTTCTCTTCTCCCACTCACTATCTACTGGAGCGCTTTGTGGTTTGATTTGTCACTAACGTCGGGTCTACTGTAGACTAGATATAATACTTCAATTTAGGAAATACTAAATCCAAACAAATATTGGTAATCACAGATTAGCATTTTTAAGTAGCATTTACATAAATATGTGTGTATGTGTGTGTGTTTAAAAGATCATAGGTGTTGCCTTATACAACTCATCATCATCATCTACTTAGTAAGCTATAAGTTGCCACTGAGGAAATTTTCCCGGTTGAAAACTTTATTTTCTAGCTGTATTCACCATGTTAATTAAAAAAATCAAAACTTTTACGTATGACTCCTATTCTTCTATTCAATGGTTTGAGATGTGTACCGGAAAATACAGCTAAGCTTACACGTACCAGGCTTTGTGCTGTATATACTAGTTTGTGATATATACTTATTGAGAAGAAACTGGACCATACCTGAGTGTCATAGAGAGCAGTTCACATGGACACGATACTGGACTTAAGATAGTATAAACTGGACAACACTTGCCCACTATTGTGGGTTGCAAAATATTGCATGGATTATTTTAGAAATACTGTATGGTCATTAAATTTAATTTATTTGAGACCCGCTTCGATGGACGCGTGGTATAACGCGCTAATCTCGTGTTGAACTAGACTGCTGAAGACGGGGAGATCGGGGTTGGATCCCAGTCGGATGCACTGAGGGTGGTTCTTCTTAAATGGTTTTCAATTCCCTTCCACGCAACTGCGGATGCATTTCCTATAAATTAAACCCTCCTAATCTTTACCCTATTAGTGTAATTAGTATATAAGCGTATAACCTGAATAGGTAGTAAGACGTGGTCCTAAAAAATATATGAGGTATTTAACGTGCACTGTCTGAACCGATTGATTATATCAGCACATGCGAATTTCTATGAGAGAGAGTGAACGACTCTACCAATTTTGCAGGGAAATGTACTTTTACACACATCCCAAGAATCTCTTATGCCACAATCGACATGGGACTGCCAGCCTTACTTCTTACTAATTAGACATAACCAAAAGGTAATTAATTAGGTTGAAAAGGGAAAAATGAACAGCTATTTGTATAAAATAAAATGTTAAATTTTTCCCTAGTTTAATTTTAATCAAGTAAACAAACATTATATATGCCTTATATATATATATATATATATATATATATATATATTAGGTTTGTTTTATATATTAAGTGAAATTTATAAATATAAGGTTCTTTAATTTTAAACAAGTAAACAAACATTTTATTTATACAAAAGGTTTGTTTGAAGCTAAACTAGGAAAAAATTTAACATTTATTATTTTATACAAATATCTATTCTCTCTTTAACCTAAATATTTCTCCTATTTATTATATCTAACTAACATTTTTAATTACGTTTTGTATGTGTATTAATTAAATTACCGTCAAAACCAAATTTAGCTCAATTCAAAGTTGGCTGCAAAGGATAAATGACATGACATTTATACATTTAACTTATATTTAATTTATGTATCTGCTCGTGTTTTAGCGAGCTCTTGTAAAACAAGGACCTTTTTTTCCGTCTCTCTGTCTCAATTTTGTTTTGATAGAAAAACCAATCAACGTCAGCAAAAATTACTGTTGAAATGTTTGGTACAATATTGATTTCACTTTAAAAACTCATGAACGTTTTACTGTTAGCTTTACGACTATATCAACCAAAGGTATTACACTTTAGACATTCTAAGGTTTACCTTTAATGTTGGGTTCTGAATGGCCGACACTATTTCATAATTGAGTGATAAAACAGTTGCAGTCACAAAATACATACGTTGATTTATTAATATGATCTTATTTGTCAATTTTTTTGCTAATTTTAACCCAAATAGGTAGATACTAAAGACATAATCTAAATTACAGGGATTGTAAGAACCCCTTAGTGAAAATACAATCGCACTAGCATGGATATAGATTGTGGAATCCACAGTACTAAATCAAGTGTGGAAACCAGATCACCCTATGACCGTCAATACAATCTTTCGTGAGCTTGACGTCTTAGACCATGTCACCCCCGGTGTGGACTATGAATAGTTAAAACAATTAATACATACTTACTATACATCATTTTATTGAACTATATTGGTATTAAGGACGCTGCCTACCTGTGATGTCAAGATAGGATTTCCCATGAATGTCAAGGCGCAAATAGTCGAGTAGATATTTATACTCAATAGTGGAAGAGGGGAAGTGTTATCAGAAGGTAAATTAAAGATATCTCCAGGTGAATTTCTCGTTTTATTCCCTTCCCTCCTATTTCGTACATTGGCGTTTAAGTGTGGTAGTGATTAGAATGCTTAAGGTGCAAACTAAGATGCAACACACTTTGAAAAACATATTCGAAATTCCTAAGTACGCAACGTCTTTAAGAAACAAAACTTTGGTAGTTGTTTAGTTAAAAATTCGAGTGTTTTAATAAAACGTGACCATAAGTAAGAATGTTTTCAACACAAAACAACGGTAGTCATATATTGTTTAAGACTTTGTAAAAGCCATTGAAGATTTACTTTACTGAATTTGAATCTCGAATAGTTACTTTAAGTGGATTAAGCTCAAAGCTAATAGTGTCAAAATAACTTAAGGACTATGATATTAGGGTGCCCTGGTGGTTTAGGGGTAAGGTGTCAGACTTCTGTGTTGGGAGTACGGAGTTCAATCCTCGGTCCCGGCACAGATTTATCTGATTGCCAAAACCTTCCCTCACCTCTGACAAGACGTGTATTATTCACAACTTGTGAATGTGAGGAATGCCAGGCCTCAACCGTGGTTCGGATTCTACGTTAAACTGTAGGTCCTCCATTTCAACTCACTATCACCCTACCATTAATCATTAGCGTAAGTGCGTATAAACGAATGGATAGTAAGATTCGGTGCTAATAATAATAAACTATGATATTGTGAATAGTTATTCAAAACAAGTTCATGTTCTTTTCAAAAAAGTGTCAAATTATTTTTTTTTAAGTGGGTGGGTTTTTTCCCCCAGAAAAGTTTAAAAAAAAAGTTAATCTGGAGTTATGAATGTATATTTTTACCTTTAGAAGATTTGTTCCATGATATATTTTAACTACCGCTTAGATTTACACCTGGGTGCGTTTTCCTAATAAGGTTGGGGAAACGATCTTGTTTACTCGTAAATATAGATGTGAGATAGAGACTATTCTATTTACATTTTTCTGCAAGTTTGTCCTTCTATTTATATATAACAAATGCAATCGATATAGCCCAGGTTTAAGCGTTTACACTTCAGTTTAATTTAGCAAAGGACGCTAATCTCAGAAATATTATCAAATGAATTACAGTCAAAGAAATAACCCCGATTTAATTTCTCTTCTCACACTCACTTATTGACTACAGCGCTTGGTGGTTGAATGTGTCACTGACATGGTATTTGATGTATACCAGATATGTTAATACTTCAATATAATAACCAAAGTATTAATAAATACATCATATCCATCTTTAATAAAATGATATAAAAAATTTCGCTTGAAAATTGTTATATCGATTTTTTACCAGAAAGTGCTATATGTATGCTCTTAAGGCTACCTAGACGTATTAGATTGATTCAACTAACTAGTATAGCATTCGTTATAGTGGTATGTATGCAAATGCAAACGTAGATTACACACATTTATATTGTAAGAATAAAATGTTTAACACCAAAAAACTCAAACAAAATTTTCATTAATAATATTGATAAAAGTAAGAATTTTATATAAAGCTTCAAAGTTAAATAATATGGTTTCAAACCACTATTTACCACATTCATACCCAGAAATATAACATCGTGCACTGAAATCCACGTAAACCTCTTTGAAAAATAATATTCAACCATCTAATAAATAATAAGTGTATGTAAAGGGCATATCTATACATATAATAAAATTCAAAATCTGTCTGTGTTTCTATTTTTGTTTGTTTGTTTGTTTGTTTGTTTGATGGTTGCCAGTAAACTCAAAAAGTACTCATGTGGATCAAGACGAGACTACTACTGGTGTACTAATTTTTCAGAATACAGGGTGAGCTATATACTATCACGCTATCTCTTCAGCAAGCAATGTATTGCCGGAAAAAATTGCGTCAACAGTGAACATACGTCGTGGCTGGCTAGTGTTGCAGGTACATCCGAAGATATATGATATGAGTTGGGTGTGGGGGGAGTGAAGGGGGAGTTCTTGAATCTTCAAACGACCATAAAACAATAATTTCGACTAGGTTTCATTATTTTCTAGCATTTGAAGTTGTCAAGTGGGTTGCTGTGCTGTTTAATTCGAGCGAAGTCATGGACAAACACTAGTATTTAAATAAAAATTGACCCGCACTGCTGGTGAGCACGCATGCGTAGACTTTAACCTCGTTTATTCTGGTGTAACTACGATGGTGAGTTTTCAGTATTCGATTAAAATTTTCTACTTCCCCTATCCCTATCCGTACCATTATCTCCATTACTGTAAATATGTGTAATATGTATATACCAGAAGGGTAGTAATGTGTGGTACAAACACACACACATACAATTAAGGACGTTGCCTACCTGTGACGTCACGGCTGGTCAAAATAGGATTTCCCATGTTAATGAATTTACGTTTTACTCAGCGAGTTTTAAAGATATTACGTTGAAACGAAAACCATAAATTCTTCAATAATTCTAAAAATCGTTCTACGGTGTCACAAAATTAATATTTATATCTTTAAGTAATTTTTCATAAATGTATTTTTTTATAAATCCTCTACAACTTAGGCTATTTGTCTTGGTCATGAAAATGGTTTGTAGGAGTTTTCCTGTCAGGATATAGATGAATAAAGTCCGTGGAAACATATATCTATCTAGATTAGGAAACAAGAAAAGGGTCAAATTAAAAATCAAGTCAATGATTTCAAGTCGCAAGTACTAAAGTGACTATGCAAACTCGTCAGAGGAAGAGGGAAAAGGTAATCAGCACATAGATAATAGCCCTCTCAGAGTAAACTTCTCATTTTCTTCCCTTTCTTTATATTTTGTTCATTTGTGTCTAAATGTGATAGACTGATTAGGTGCGTTGAGATAAGATGCAATCGGCTTTGCAAAATAGCTCCGAAATCTTCAAGTAGGAGCAGTCGTTAAATAATAATAACAACGCATTTCCAAAAACGACTCCATGTGAGGTAGGCTTCACGAGACAGCAAGTACACGCAGAGACCGATGAATAATCGTGATGCCCAGCGCGTAATGAGCATGACGCTGTATATTAAACTTTGCCCCCTCTTCCCTTTACCTTACGTCGCTCCCTCTACTTTACCCCCGTTGAAGAAGAAGGGGGGATGGAGGGTGTTTCATTATGAGAACCTCAGCCCCCACCCCCTTCACCCCTCTTTGACTACTGAGATTAACTTGAGGAAAATTGTGCAGCACACACAAGTAAGCATGCAAGAGACTTGTGTAACCCATCCTCCCCTGAGTCGGTCGTTAGCGGTTTCTAGTGTTATTACCTCTAGGCTTTACACCCAAAACCAGCACTACAAACTAACAAAACACGACAAGGCCCCGTTACATAAACACTTCACTACAACTTGGAAAATGCCGTTCATTAGCTTTGGGCACGGGGCTGGGGCCAGAGATATGATATAACCTTCACCCAACACCCCAACTAGAGATGTACTTTTTCCGGTAAAAATGTCAAATAATGTAATCCCAGGGGAATGAGATAAGTTCATAAGAGTTTTGATTATAATATTTAGGTATTAACTAAATATGGTCGACTTTAATGGTCTTGGGTTTGAACATATCCGAAGTCAGTGGATTTATCTTGAGCTAAAAATCCTCAGCACAGCTTTCTTCGGAGGAGAAGGAAAGCCGTCGGTCCCATATTGATTGTAGCATGTAAAAGTACTCTGGACGGTGTGTGAAAATACCTTTCCTGGCAAAATTGGTAAGCCCTTTCGCTCTCGATTATGGAAACTCCCGTGTGCTGATATAATCAGTCCATTTTTAAAGTGCACGTTAAATACCCAAAATAAATAAATAAAACTGATTCGAGTCTGTCTTTAAGGTGTCGTGTATGTGAGGAAAGCACCTCAAATTCGAGGCATGGTGGCGATTGAAAAGCGTCTTTAGTGCGAAGTGTCTCAAGTCGAGAGGGGAGAGGCGGGTAGGCTAGGGGTGGATATGCCTGTTTTTGGATTACTGTTGACTTTATAAATCCAAAAATATATGTTTTTTTTATTATTTTGGAACACATAGTAGAGTTGAGAAGATCATTTAATATTTTAAAATACTTCGGCTATTGTTTAGTAAGATTCTTGTTGTAATCAAATATATAAACTATGTTTTTAATCAGTGAAATAACAATTTTCACGATTTGTATAAAAGTTTCCCTCCTGACGGGGACTAAGGAAATGAGAAAGGAAGAAAGTGAGATTGTATTCAAGAGTGCTTGGCGCGGCGGAGGTGTAAGTTTTGACAGGGCTGACAACCGCAAGCTATCTTTTGCTATCCCAGCACATTGACGTGATTCTATAATAGACGTGAGCTAGTCTGAGATACATCCGGATAGTTGGTGGTAATTTCCGGAATGGGGTGGGGGTGTTCTTTTTATGTTTCCAGAGGGTTCTCTACCCCTCCGGATCTAAACTTCACTCTGTTCTTCTTATGTCTCGCTCCCTTTGGGGGTGTAATGGGGTGGTGAAGAGAGTAGGGGGTTGATTCGTGTCAGAACCTCATGGTGCGCGCCCTGTCAGGAGGTTTGCATGCTTCAGACGGGTAAGGGGAAGTAGAAAGTGTGAACTTGGAGCGAACTAGCCATTTACAAACTGTTGTTTTTTTATAACTCGGATGAGATACACCACTCCAATTTTCAAGGCTGACGATGGGTGTTAAATGTCGGGAGATCTTCAATCAATTAAATGTATATGAAGGCACGCTGGAAAAAAATAATGTATCACTAGATTTAAATTATTTTTCAAATATCTATAAACTTTTTAAACACTAATATTTTTGCTTTTCTTAAACAATGTGTACAGAGATCAATTTGGCTTTGCATAGCTTTTATCTTCTTCTACATTAATAAATCAATAAAACGAAGAGTTTGTTTGTCTGTCAAGGAAAACAAAGATATATATATATATAATGTAACCATCTTAACAGATTCCCCTTTTGAACTAAATCGTTTAAGCCTATTGAATATATTCAATTTTTTGAAAAATAAGTTTTTTAGTAAACTATTCTTAAACGAATTTTCCCGAAAAACAAGTAGTATACAGTTTTATTGGTCATATCAAACACCCCCCAGATATAAATTTTAAATAAAACCACTAGGACAATTTTCAAAATATTTTAAACTATTGAAAAATCGATCATCACTCTTTAAGGACCTTTTATCCCCAAATACAAGATTACAGTTCTATTTGTCAGGTAAAACCCTCCCTAGAGAATGGATATCAATTTTAAACAAAATAGATAGACATTTAAAAAAAATTGTAATTATAAAAATTCACGCTTTAGTAAACCACGCTTAATTTTAGAGCTAAGGTTAAAATAAAAGAAAGCTACCAATGTATTGGCTCTATAACATCTAAGTGTCAAGATTGAACAAAATCCAACAAACCATTTCAAATCCGTGGTGAGAGACAGACAGATATACAAACAGACAGATAGAATGGTAAAATTTACTTTTTTTTTCGGACACACATTAAACGTAAAAATTCTTCATAATATCGAGGTCAAAAATTTGCACGATTACAATAAATCTACTAGAAAATATTATTATTTGTTATTATTATTAGTTAGCGCCGCCTCTTACTACCCTTTCGGGGTATACGCTTAAGTACTAATTACGCTAGGGGATTAGTAATTGGGAAGGTTGAATTAGAGGAAGTGAACCCGAATTTACGTGGAGGGGAGTGGAAAACCATTTAGGAAAAACCACCCCAGTTCACCCGACCGAGATTCGAACCTCGATCTCCCCGTCCTCGACAATCGAGCTCAACACAACAAGCCCGTTAGCCAACTACGCCACCTAGGCGGGTTACTAGAAAATAGAAAACACAAACATTAATAGAGTGACTGCAATGACCTTAAGTTGTGTGCTTTAATATGTTAATAAATAAATCAATGTTCAGACATTGTTACCATTTTATCTGAGTGTTTTAATAACAAATCAATTTTATTGTATAAGTCCAAATTAAGACATTTTTCTTAGCTATTCTGGGCTAAAAATCTGAATCAATAGCTGCGCTTACCTTTTGTTTAAATATTAATGTATTTATAGAAAGGTTTAAAATAAATATATGTGTAAGTAACTGTTAAATGAATTGAAAATATATCGCTTGAAAATATCGTCATAAAGTTTTTTCAAATATTGATTCGTTTTAGAGTTAAATGATTTCCAGTGCTACAATTGAATCAATTCTTAAATAAAAACTAATTAAAAAATCGTTTCAAACTACCAAAGTGGACCTTCAACACGGGAGAGGTAGGGGTGGATTGAGAATATTGTAATTTTACAAATGTCACCAAAGCTTCAGTTTCAATAAGTAAAATAATTAGTTTTACATCTCTCTCTTTTTACAGATAGTGTCAAAGCCAATTAATAATATAGTCAATATTTGTCAATTTTGAGAGCCAATTTTTTTTGTATGTTCTAGCCTTACTTTTCTAAGGAAATTCTACTGAACATTCTACTCCATACAGTTATCTAAATACACTTCTAAATATATTTTTCTATGGATTTTCAAGAGAGAGAATCAAAGAGACTGCAAGAATAAACGATAAGGTGTATTAACCCTTCAAGAGAACAAGCGATTGATTTAAACGCAGCATCAAGAGAAGCGTTCTCCCCTTGTATCCCTTTTTGCTTTCCCATGATTTCTTCCCCACCACTCCCACCCATCCACCCTCTCCATATATTTTCTTTTTCTCCTATATACACATTCTACGTACACATACATACTAGATCCGAAAAGTCTTCTGTATAAATTTGAATACATAGCGGACAGGATTTTTCGATAAGCTGATTTCAATGTCTTCATTTCTCTAAGGTTTTTCAAAAGTTGGAGCCCGAAGGGAATTTAAGGATAGTAGCTTCTTTGCTACAAAAGAAAAGGAAAGAAATATTTTGCTCTTATGTAAATAATACTTTTTAAGGATGTAGCCGATGCTATGGGTGTAAATATAAACAAAACTATCTTATTCCAGTTTTGTATTAGTTATTCTTGTGAAAAAATTCTCGATACTGAAAGCATAAATAAACATTTTCTTATAGCTCTGTTGAGTATATGGATTTACATTTTATTCTTCCCTAGTACGTTTCACTATTATTAACTCATGAACTATTCACCAGATTCGGTGGTCACATGGTCTAACGTGCTACTCTCACAGTAGACTAGACCACCGAGGATGGGGAGATCGAGGTTCGAATCTTGGTCCGGTGTACTGAGGGTGGTTTTTCCAAAATTGTTTTTCACTTGCCTTCCAAGCAAGTTCAGGTACACTTCCTATAAATATAACCTTCCTCATACCTAACACAAGTAGAGTGATTAGTACATAAGCGTATAACCCTAACGGATTGATAAAAAAAAACCACTTAGAACCCGCATCGGTGGTCAGTTGGGATAAGGCATCAACTTTATCTGCTCTGGTTTGCCTGTGATGCGGAGGTCGGGGCTAGAATCCCAGTCAGGTGTAATGAGGATCCCCCTCACTCTACAAACAAATGTGGATACATTTACCATAAACTATGCCTTCATTATCATTAACTCAAGAGTGAATTGCTTCAGCCAATTTCGAGATGTTTAGTAAATGTTTAATTCAGTAGTCAATTCTAGGATTGGAATCAAAATCTTTATTTTTCCTTGAGGTATGACCATATAACATCTGAGTCTAAAGTTAGATAAAAATCAATAAAATATTCTGCTATAATCGCAGATACAAACAAGGGGATAGGCAGAATCGTAAGACCCACATGTTTGAATTCAAGGGCACATAATCTTGAGGCCTAAAATGTTATCGATAGCAACAATATTACTTTTTATGAGAAAGTATAAAAAAAGCCAATGATATTTCATAACAGTGGTTGAGTACATTCCCTAACTTAAAAGTATTTGGTTTCACTCCGATTGGTGCTGAATGTAGATTATTTGTTACTTGTAGTCCCATAGATTAATCTTGAAATTTGTAAATAAATGTCTTGACATTGCATAATTTTAAAGGTCACCAACGTTGAATGGTAACACTCGTAACAGCCCGCTTTGATGGCCTAATGGTATAAGGCGTCACTCTTGCAATAAACTAGACTGCCTATGACAGGGAGATCAAGGTTCTAATCCCGGTTAGGTTTCTGAGGGGGGATTTTCCTCAAGGGTTTTCTACTCTCTCTCCACGCAAATGTGGGCACACTTATAATAAATCCAACCGTACTCATCCCTAATAAAAACTTAATTAGTGCATATGCGTATAGACTGAACGGGTAGTAAGATGAGGTGTTAAAAAAAATCTGATAGTATGACCACGCCTTGAAATACACGTTGTAGTTTTTTTCAAATTTAAATTAATTACCGTCGGCTAAAGAGCAATAAACATGGCTAAAAAACATACGCTATGTGTGAGATATACACGTAAGCTTAT
The DNA here is from genome assembly GCA_902141375.1 of Timema poppense. NCBI lineage: Eukaryota > Metazoa > Arthropoda > Insecta > Phasmatodea > Timematidae > Timema > Timema poppense. The sequence continues at coordinate 39,937 of CABFOV010005576.1, forward strand.
GCCAGTAGATAAGGTAATTAGTAATAATTATTGCGCCTGCTTAATGAATAGTAATGTGACGTTGGGTGCCGTATGGCGGCGACTGTTATTTTATTCACGCATTTCTCATCCTTGACGTCAGTAAAAGGGCACTAATGGTGGAATGCACGCATGTTGGATGTGAGGGAGGTTGGAGGGTATATAAAGAGGGAGAGGCAGGTTTCTAGGTGAATCTAAAGCACACTCCACGTTGGTCTTGAACACAGGTAATTAGCTTACTACCATTCTTAATTAATTCAGATGAAATCCCAAAATACTCATCTCCCCACGTGCGTCTTTTTTTTTCTTTTTTTTTGGGACACACAAATTATGGTTTGCTTTAAATTCAAAGAGTAAATCAAGTCAAAGTGTTGTAATTTCTTTGACGCATCGCGTATTACTACCCGTCCGGTATATTCATATAATTACACTAAAGGAGTAGGACAGGAGACGGTAGAATTTATAGGCAATAGACGTGAAGAGATGGTGGGAAAAAAAATATTTTAAGAAAATTAGCACCCTCTATGCATCCAACCAGGATCCAATCTATACAATATTAACATCTAGTACTCTTTTCAGTGGCCACATGGTCTAAGGCACTATTCTCGCAGTAGAATAGACAGCCGATGACAGGGAGACCTAGGTTCGAAACTCAATCGGATGTACTGAGGGCGGATTTTCCAAAATAGGTTTTCACTCTCCCTTTACAAAAATTAGAGTCCATGTACTCTAAATATAACCTTCATAATCGCTAAAACCACTAAGTGGAATTATACATGAGCGTGGGACCTGGACGGGTAGTAAGACACAGTGCTAAAAAAAAATAACATATCTTATTTCTATAATTTTAAGCTCAAATTCAATAATCCATATAAATCAAATTTACATAAACTTTAATAAATCTACACTAAAAAATTAATCTTATTTATTTATTTGTATACATTAGGTGTGTTACTATCATTACTAGGATTTTTTTTTACCCAAATGATTAGTTTTTCAATCACTAAGAATTCAAACTCATATAATATTATTAGTTATTATGAGTGTATTTAGAATGTACTTCTAACACACATAATTCCTAAGATTAGTTCGCTACTTTAAAACGATCTCACACACTCCCCGTCCTCAGAAACTAGACTTGATGAGCTTGACGTGTGTCTCCCACTGTTCCAGGTACTAGGGAATCTAACATAAACTTCCTTAACAAACTGATTATATCTAAACACGACTTACATTCTAATTTAATTCCAACACACTCCTGTGAGCACACGGACCAAATCATTAGTCTAGTTTAGTCATGTTTGCCGGTGACGGGAGGTTGGAGATCTAATCTTGGTCAGTTCTGCTGAGGGTGTTTTTGGGTGCATTTAATTTATAATCCACTTTCCTCTTACCCCATTAATGAAAGTGGGTAAATTGCTTTTATAGGAAGTAAGGTGCAAAACACAACAATAACTTTTATAACAGACACAAAACTGAGTCTCCTGTTCTTTAATTTATCATTATGACAGAGTAAGCACAAATTTAATGAATGATGTTTCGACGATGACAAGAATCGAAACACGAACCTTCTACTTTGCATGTTAAGGATATTGCTTACCTGTGACGTCACGGAAGA
>CABFOV010005577.1:0-22290 GCA_902141375.1 Timema poppense
CTGTAAGATCCTGTTCAACTAAGGCCGCCAACAACAAGAGAAAGGAAATCAGATACCAGTGTATTAAGGGTCAAGTATTAGCCCTTTGAGAACAGGATCTCAGCCTTATTGATGGGCTAACGGGAAGGGAAATCTTGGATTTAAATGAGATCATATTAAGACATTAAAAGATCTCCTTGCACCAGTACAGTTTAAAATGGTTGTGAGAACATTCTTTTATAGTTTCTTCTTCCTAAGACTTTCAAATTCTCACACATGCCCAATGTAAAGTGTTTAGGGTTTTTAGCCTCTTAGCTCTTGACCATTTCATTTGTATATTTATATTTCCCTGTTTATTTTGTTAATTTAATATTATTATTAAACACAGTGACATATGGCTCTGAAACCTGTTCACGGAAAGACAGTCACACCTGTTGAGTTCAGGAACCTAATTTATCAACTAGAATGACAACAATGTGTGGCACAATATAATGGCCTCACCAATGCAACTCGCCGAACTCATAAGAATGGACACCGCCATGCCAACAAAATCCTTAACCCTTAAGTACCAGTTTCAGCAAATATCTCCCCACTCAACTCAACTCTTAGAACTGCTAAACTGTTGGTGTTAAAATCATTTAACAGAAAACAATGTAATATGTCCCAGCTAAGAAAATAGTAACTGGCAAATAAATGAATCACAAAGTCTAGGAAACCACCCAACCCAAGTAAACATTAATTAGGCACGATTTCAACCCTTTTGGTACACTAGCACCACCTACCATCCACAGAACAACAGATACACCTCTAGGGAATTTAAAATATAGCAGAAGAGTTCTCATTTGGCCCAAACAAGTTGCCATTAATGAAACTAGTTTCCTGTCCACCACCCCTTCCTGAGAAAGATGCAATAAGAGTATCAAAATAGTGACGTGTATGTAAATATGTGTTAGTGTTTTTATTTTTTACACATTTATGAACAATTCTGTCATTTTATATTATGATTAAATTTATTTATTTATTTTGGAAATGTTTTGATACATCTAAGAATACTAGTTTTTTGAGGAATTCCTTTGCCATCAGTGCAGCCTGTTAAGCTTCCTATCTACTCATCTAAAACTGTTTGATAACAAAACTATCACAAATATAAAATATACTCAAGTTAAGAATTATTTTCTAACTCATCCCACTCACAGCAATTCTTCTCATCGCTCCCATCAGCGCAATCCTGGTCAAAGTCACACCTCCAATAGGGCTCAATGCACTTCCCATCTCCACAGGAGAACAACTTGGCGGGGCAGTGCGGATGTGAACAATTAATCTCGTCGCTAGTGTCCCCACAGTCATTGTCGCCGTCACACATCCACGTCCGTGGTATACAGACACCATTACCACACGAGAACTGTTCAGATGTGCAGGTGTTCAGCACTGTAAGCAAATCAATGTTTGGGAGAAGTCAAACAAACAGCATCAGCTAATACCGCTAGTTAGTTAGTAAATTTAAAAACATCATAAACCGGATGGATTTGTATACGATAAGTAAAGTGTAAGAGGTAAACATTTTATTGATTTTATTTCAAAACTGACAACTTAATTCTCATATTTGAAAATCTAATTAATCAAACAAAAAATTCAACAAATATCAAATATATGTGAAAATATGTCAACATTTGAAATTCCGTATTGACCTAAATAAAGTGCGATGTTTATCTCCTAAAAGTGTCCTGAAAACTGTTCTATAGGCATGCCAAACTCGTTTGCTCATAAGGGCCTTATTGAAAATTAAAAATACTAATAGAGTCACCTTTCAAAAAAATGTATACACTAGTACCTTGTTAATTTGAACTAATTGGGTCCAAAGCTTGTTCTAATTAAGAGGGAGAATACAGGGATACAATATTTACATAGATTTTGAATTGAATCAGTTATTTGAAAAAGGGGTAAGTCACAACTAACACAAATGGACTTTACTCCTTTTTCAAATGACTGATTCAATTGTAGTTGAATGAGTTTAATTACATTTTCATTTATTTAACTGATGTATAGCATATAAAATGTGCTGTAATTATTTTTTGCTACAAGAAAACCCATTGTGTTGATTACAACATGTAAATATTTAACATATCACTGGTTCTTACTATCCTCCTTTTAACTCTGAGTTTGTTAACCAATAAAATATATTTTATTTAACTTAATTTTTCACTGCATATTTAGAAACGTGTTTTCAGATTATCTGTAATTTTGGACTACTGGGGTTCAGTCTAATGGTGGCATTGCTAGAAAAAATTATTAAATTAAAATGAAAATTAATGTTCACAAATGTATGTGCTGCTAAATGTTGCACACATTTTGGAGTCCATTTTTAAGAGTAAAAAAGTATAAATTTTGTATATCAACATCCCTTGGTAAATGTTCCAAAATAATACTCAATTTAAAAATGACATGATTAAAAATTATATATGTATTAGGCGTTTATAAAAATATGAATCAAGCTGCATTGTTTTTTTGGGTTAATCATAAGGTTTGAGGGCCGCATAAATGGTATCTACTTAACTTGATCAATGAAATTCTTCCCTGATCATTTCTTAAAATTCCTGACTCAACAGTATGTCACACCCTTCTAACCCCCCTTTCTGTTTCATTAATCTATTCATAATAATTCTTAATATTAAAATAAACATGTTGCCACAAGAAAAGATTGACTGTTTGAATCATATTGTAATTTACTGATTATTATATTTAATATTTCGATTAAAACATTTGCCTGGATTTTTTGTTGTAAATTACCAAATACAATTATTCCCAATTTTTTCCTGACCACTTCAAATTTTCGTCTAATTCCAGTTTTCCCTGATTTTCCCGGATGGAAGACACCCTGGAATATAACCATGCATCAGGCTGTGGCCTGCGGGTTACAACTTTGACACGTACCTCGTCTATATGTGTGCAGCCTAACATTTTTAGCTAAGAAAACGCAGATTGCTACAAAGTTATATTTTGTAGCATGCTGAAACTGTGCTAGCAGGCTTGTGGGAATCATCCTGCATGTCTAATCATAAGCTCAAGATAAAGACAAAGAGAGGGAGAGAGGATTTCCATCCTTCAGTGTCAGTGATCTGATAATTCAGTAGGTCAGTGTTAGTTGGTGATATTAAAATATCATCCATCGGAGATTTGCAAGTGAGTGATCGTGTTGAAAAGAAAGCTTCCTTGGCATCTCAAGTAAACAAGGTAATAAGAAGCTATGGTAAGAGTAATATGTGAGGCTCAACAAACAATAAGCGTACACAAGTTTGGTGTTTCCAAAGCTGATATAAAACTTTGGAGGAAACAATTAAGAAAAGTTTAAGAGTGCTTGGACCTCATGAAGAGCATTCAGATAAGACTGATAAAACTGTGTCAAAAATGTTGAGTTTTTATTTTTTGGCATATTCAAGACTTTATTTTTCATGTACAAAACCTTCAAAAATCAAGGTTTGTATTATATGCAAGTATATACTATATTTGGGCCAATAGGGTAGTTTAAATTGGTAGCATTTCAAATTATTATTTGAACTTATTAATCAAACATTCTAATAGCTCTGATGTTGACTATGTCTTCAATCCAGATTTCATTTGGTTTTATACACCGACTTAGCTGTAAGCTGCCAAAGGTTTTTTTAGTGACATATTTTCTTCTTAGGTTCTTTTATTCAAGTTTAATATAGGCACGTTCTAATTTGATTTTAAAAGGTGACATTCACCCTCCCCCCCACCCTCTACCCTCTAGAATAATTAAATATTACTTATAATAAAAAGTATTAACCTAAACCTTATAGAACACTCACAAGAGGGGCAAGTTCCATTGGCGAAGGCAGGTTTATTTTCAGGGCACATGCACTCATTGTTCTTCATGACCATGGTATCGGGGCAAAGACAGGCAGATTGTCTTTGGGGTAGCCCCACACATAGGTGCGAGCACACCTTCGCTGTGAGACCACATGAGTTGTTACCTTCCTGTATACTGTGGGCGAATACCTGCAAGGAATACCAAGTTAAGACACCCTCTAGGATACACAAAACTAAACAATAAATGCCATTACCTTGATAAGTAATGCCAAATGTTACACTAAAAGAAGAAGGAATTTTTTTTAAAAGTACAGGGTCTTACGATTCGTTTGGGTTGTACGCATATGTACTAATTACTCTATAATGTGTTAGGGATGAGGGTGGATAAATTTGGAGGAAGTGTATCTGCATTTATGTGAAAGGCGAATGGAAAAATATTTAGAAAAAAGCTAGAGATGGGTCGAATCCACTATTTCTCGAATCCGAATTTACATTTTATTTTATTTTTGAATCTTGAATCCAAATCCTAGCAAATTGTTAATTTTTTAAAAATAATTTACAAATAGACCTAAATTACACAATATAGGCCTAAATTGTAAATGAAGATTTATTTCAATCATGCTTTCAATTTTAATAAGCCCCAATCACCCCTTGAAAAATACCGGTTAAAATCCAGCCAAATTAAACAATATAGACTCATATTATTGTTTAAAAACAAAACCAACCAAAATTTGAGTGTCTTTTAGTTATTTTTATAAGTGTTGATAGAAAATTGTCTAAAAAAACACGTGAAATAAACAAACAGATTAGGCCTAGTTACAACTTTGATCATCATTGAAGGATTATAATTTGAATATTTTTACAATTACTTCAATAAATTATTTAAAAAAAACAAATTATAAATTAACAAGTCATTTTTTGATTCTTAAAACTCGATATCGCTTACTAAGTGATCAGATTAGCTGAATCGATTACATAGAAACAATTGATATATAATACGTAGGCTGGTAGGCAATAAATACAGTTTTATCGGTGTCTAACTGTTGAGAGTATTTATTTTTCAAGAAACCCAACAAAATATCATACTTAATGATCATATGAAATAAATTGGGGTTCTTCGCATAATCGTAGATAAGTGAAACCAGTTGGGTAGTAAGAATTAAGTCATGTTCATTTAATCATCACTCTGGTGAGTAAACATATATGTCCTGGTGGCTGACTTTGTATTGTGTATAATGTGTTGTTATTTCTGGGGAAAAAAACAAGTCTAATTTGTTTTGCTTATTTAAAGTTTATTTGCAAATCTAGTTTTTATAAGTTTTAATGTGTTCATTAAAATATTTACATGATTGTTGGTGAGATGAAAGTTTCAGAAGTGAGCATACACTCTAATAACGGTTGAGTCAAAGTTTCCCATCGATGATGGGGGGGAGGTTTTAACCACGATAAGATTTTCTACACCTAACAATAATTATTATTAAGAAAACTGTACTCATGCTTTTCAAGTAGACATAACTAAGTAATCTTTGAATTAACAATAAATTATGCTTTGTTTATGAAGTGAAAGATTCAACCATCGAATCCTCAAATCTCGAATACTTGTCAGGATTTAATGGATTCGAAGGGCCCATCTCGACAAAAAAAACTTTAATACAGTCAACTGGGGTCAAACCCAGATCTCCTCGTCATCGGCAGTCTAGTCTATTGCAAGATTGACGCCTCCGACGATAAAGCCACCGAAACGGATAAAGATAAATTATTAAATAAAAATATTTGTTGTTTTAGTAGAATCTGACCTGCCACTATTGTTTGGATACCAAATTTCCTGTATTTTTAATGTTTTCCTGAAGGAATTGCCATCTTTCCAGAAAATTTTGACGGTAGCATATAGGAATAAAATTTCTTTTTTCATAAAATTGACTCATGTGAAGAAATGTTTTTTGTCTTTATAAAATACCTTGATGGGGTAATTAATGCAGTTGCTATGCAACCAATGTTTCTGGGAGAAAAGATAAAGGGTGGGGTGATAAAATGTTTGTTTGAATAGACTACATAGTTTTTCAGTTTGCTTTTCCTTCAATGCTAAAGCCTAATATTTAAATCCAAGAGTTAAACGTACCAGCTCATCAATATTCTTTCCATAAATCTACCTGTGAAATTACTGGTTCTCTCGTTATTTCAGGTACATGGTGTGAAGGGTCTTAAAAAGCATTTGCGCTATCTGCAGCCAACACTAAGTCAAGTATAAAGGTTGAGAGGAATGAATTTTTAAGGAAATACATATGATTATTTTTTTTACTGGGAAGGGCAAAGAAAACCACAAAATTAAAAACAAGGACATTTAAAATAAATAAATCCTCACTTTTCACATTTTTTAAGGTAACAAACAATCTAGCTAAATAGTAAATACCCGAATAAAAGTATTTCCTGCATATTTACTAAGGGGTCATCCATAAAGCACACAGTGCTGTTGAGAGGGCTTACTCTACCTGTTCAGGTTAAACACATATTTACTAATTAAACCACTATGTTAGGTATGACGACGAGTGTAGTGAGTGTAAAATCAGCGAGTGTAAGCTCTAATGTCTACATGGTGTTAACACATTGAACACCATACCAGAGTTACTCTCGAGGTAGCGTAAGTATCTATCATTACCATCGTAATTATAATAATAGAATTCAATGTAAAGAATAGTTATAAATGTAGGATAGAAAATATGTTGTAAATGGTACTGAATCTAAGATCAATTGAAAATTTAAGTAGAAATACTGTCCTTAATATCTAAGAGGATATTTAATATTAACAAATATGAGTCAAAACCACAATATAAAGAATTGAATAATAGAATTATGGTATTAAAAGTGATGTAAAAACAATAGTTATAAATGTAGGATGGAAAAAATGTTGTAAAAGATATTAATCTTAGATCAGATGACAAACTTAAAAGTTAAAATACTGTCCTTCACAATATCTAAAAGGATATTAATATATTAAAAAATGTGAGTCTAAATCACATATAATAAAAAGACAAACATATTAAATACATGTAATAATAACACATGAGTCAAAGTAAAAGTTAAATTCACACTATAATGAAATATTTCATTATAGTGTGTATTTAACTCGAGTAACATCAACTCCATCTTTACCATCAAAGGCAGTCACATATGTGAGTCTAGTAACTTAATTTATCAACTAGAATGCCAACAATGTACTGCACAATATGTTGGCCTCACCACTGAAACTCTCCGTAAACGAATGGACACCGCCATGACACCAAAATTAAGAATCCAGAAAAACCAGTTTCAGCACACGCCTCCAATCATAAACTCAACTTTGAGGAGTGCTTACTGTCAAGGTGTTAAAATGATACAATGTAATATGTCTCAGTTAAGAGTTTGGGAACTGGCACATCAATGAATGACAGTCTAGAAAACCACCCAACCTAAATTTTAACTAATTTCAACCCAGAGATTACACCAGCACTACCTACCATCCAGAGAGTAATAGAGAAATATTCAGTGAGTTTCGACTCCACCAGAAAAGTTTTCATCCTCACCAATCAAGTTGGCATCACTGAAGACAACACCCTGTTCAGTCTACTACTACTTACTGAGGAAGATGCTATAATAGCATTGAAATTTCGAAGTGTGTGTAAATACATGCTAGTGTCAGTGTTTTTATTTTTATTTGTGATCTACCATTTTCCTAGTATTCTATCATTTTATTTAATAATAAGTATTGTTATAAAATTCTTTAAAATAATTTATAATCAGGATTTAAACTTGATTCTGATTTATTATGTGTTCTATCTTAAAACAAGTTCATTCCTTTTGTCAGTAAACTTAGAGCGCCAATGCGCTCTGTCCTTTGCCTCCTCCTTGAGCCCCCAGAATTTTCTATTTTCCTCAAAGTCATCTAATATTCTTACCCTCCTTCCTAAGCTCCTCTTTCCTTCAACCTTACCTTCAATGACATCGTGCAGAGGGTGTGTCTAATCAAGTTTGCTTTTTATCAAAGAATCACATCCAAAATGGTTGGTGTATCACCCACTTTTCTTAGGACTTTATTTGTCACCCTACTTAGCCATCTGATCTTCCCAAGTCTTCTCCAAAGCACTCAAAGTTATCTCTCTTCTATTTGCCTGAGTGTCTAAGTTTATATTCAATAGAGCGCAATGCTGCCAATTTAGAATCTCATTGGTATCTTCCTCAGTTCCAAACTCCCCTTCTTGTTGAACACTTCCTTTGGCTAGAGCGATCCTCTACCTCATTTCCTTGGTGTAGTAAGCATTCTTTGTCAGCTACTTCCCAATATCCCAATATTATCCGAGTTACACTTTTAGAGCCTCAAACGCTTCCCTATGAAATAATTACATTCAATCTTGATGTGAAAAGTCATTTAACACATGTAGGAAGAGGGAAGGGGCCAGGGTGAATGTTTAATTAGTATTGCTTAGGGGGGATAGGAAGGTCAAGAAACTTGAAAATTGGTAAGAAAAAAAACATTAAGTGATTTATGGATGACCTCTAAATTTGCTATTTTTGCTCTGAAATATTTTAAGTAGGGATGGGACGCCCAAATCCTTAGGTATATTCAAGATTAGAAAAACATCATTTAAATTGTTTTCCAAATTTTGAATTGGAAAAAATTTTCCTCCCTCTTACCTTCAGGTCCATAAGCCCCGAGAGCTGATTCAGGATGGCATGCACTTCCACGCCATGATCTTTGTCAGCTGTGAAGATAGCCTTTTGCTCCCAATCATCCCAGTAAAGGTTGTCTTTGAACACGGCCACTGCGAACGGATGTTTCACTCGTACCTTGGATAAATAAGAAAAATTATCAAATAGCTACTCTTGATTCTGAGAGACATTACTCTATTGGCAAATGAAGTAATAATAGAGAACAAAAACTTAACCAGGACAAAAACATGACATTAAGTTATCAATCAAGTATAGCCATTTAAATACACAGGCTGGCTACAAAGTTTTATCATAATTCCCTGACTTCTCCATGTTTTCCAGACATTTAAAAAAAATTCTCAATTTAACCTTTTTACAATGCTTCTTGGTTTGTGGACATTTTTTCATCTATTACATTATTTATGTATTTTCAACAACAAAAAAAATCTTAGCACTTACTAAAGCTAAACAATATTATAAGTTATTTTTTCAGTACTCAAATGTTTTAGGTGTTATTTGTGTCCTTGTGTACAACCATCCCCTGTTAAACTAACAAAGTCAAAGCATTTTGTCAACATCGAGAAACTAGATATTTCACTGTTGTTTAAATGTTGAGGTGCAGAATTAGTCAAATATTTAAATTACCTGATTTTTCATTATTTTTTATTAAATTCCCCAAAATGTGTGTCTGTAGCCACCAAGACTGTTCTCAAAAAATTGTCACGTCAACAGAAAACGAATAGCCACTATCTTCAAGAAATATAAATATTACAGCCAGGCAGGAAATGCCCAGGTTTTGACAACTATCTTTTTAACATTCCAGGTGATTTTTGAGAGCATTTTACAAAATGGAGTCTTTTCAATAGGCAGATTGTGTTTGTTTCATCAATGACTGACCACACATAAAGAGTCCTGTTTGGGTGTGGTTATGTATTTTTATATGCTCGGAGTATAATAAATACTCTAGTTTGAAATTTTAAGTGGGGTGTAGACATGTATGAGGTATAGGGAATGTTGTTAATGATGGTTGTAATGTTTAGTAACTATTAGGTTAATGGCCAAATCTGATTTTGAGAGTGTCTAATTGTGTTGTCAGAAGAAATTTTTATTCTAGTATTTTTAGGATTATATCATAAAATCACTGTCGTTTACAAGGTCAAGTTTTAAAAGTATAAATTTTACCAACAACTTTAATGGAATCTTATTAATGTATTTATGAAGTGTATCAACAATGGGCAAACATGTGTCAGTAAAGCCAAACCAGTGGTACTTCATGCACAAACACTTTATTTAAATATGAGCACCCACTAACATTTGCAAAGCTTCTCAGCTTTGTATGTGAGAGCTTGTTCACAAATATATAAACCAAATCCTCCTGGTCTTAACCTTATAACGATATTTTCTCAGGTTTGGGCATATATTATAGTGACATCAGATTTTATTGGCCAGTGAATGGGCGCCAATTATAACAATATCTGCCCATGACTGGGAATAAATGATAGTTATACCGGATTTTTTACTGATGATGATGATGACACGTGCATGCCTTGCTGTGCACTTTTACACGGTTATGTGATCTGATTATATGTTATTTTTATTCTTATGAAATGAGTAACATTTTTAATGTTGCACACGATTTATTTAGATGATCACATTTCTGGTATTGTAGATTTGATAATAAAGTGATTCAGTTTTTGTTCATTTATGAACTGACGCAGAAAGCCTGAGCTAGTGCAGTTCAAAATTATGTTTTCTGTGTCAAATTAACTGTTTTTCTGTGTGGATTTATATGCACAAGCCGCTTATATATGACATACCCTTTGCTTCTTGGACCCCTTGTCACCAGTGTCAAAATTATCTAATAGGAGAACTCCTGGCAACCTGATGTTGGGAAGGCTGGCTTCCTATTGGGTAAAGGCAGCCAGCACATCACATGATTTTCAAATACTACAGAGTTGGTCTTTTAAAGAAAGAAAGTTTTAAAACGCAATACATTGAAATTATTTCTGAAAACGTGTAGTTCTCCATGGATGAAGTATTAAAAGGAGACCTTACATACAGTTCTTTAAAGAAAAGTACACTTCATCCAAAATATATGAGAGGGGTCCAAAACAGTATCATTACAACTTGAAGTTCAACTTCTCCCCAAGCAGGCATACTAACTGACCCAGCCACAGGATGGAAACAGTTGATGATGGTCACTATGGTCAGGTTAGTTAAGTTATGTTCAAGACTTCTACTTGTACCACATCTTATCAGAGAAATGTGACCGCAGCTACATGGTTCCCCAGACTGAGACACCGGTCACATACCCGCCACCGCCAGTAGAAGGTCAGAACATCTAGCTGATAAAGCCTGGTGGCATGGGGAGAAGGAAGCGAGTAGTAATCATATAAGGAAAAACATTCAAAGATTAATATCCAAGTTCATATGACCATACAACTTAGTTATACAAGTAACAAAAACCTCCAGGACAGTTCATGTTCCACTGAAGAAGGGACTTTAACAGTGCTTTAAAATATATGTGATGTGTTTAGTTATATTTTAATTTCGAACTTTTGAGTCTAAATTATTCCAGTATGTTTGTAGGCCTTACCCTTCTATCCTCTTTCCAATTAGTTTATTAAATACAGCCTTTGTTTTGTTATACTTAATATTGCTTACTGTGCTTTAAGTCATTGTTCAGATCACTATATGTATTTATTCAAAAGTTTCACTTTTTGATTAAAAAATATTTATACCCAGAATATCACTCTTCACACCCCATTAGTATTTATTCTTCTATCTTCTTGTAAAGGTTTTTAATTACTTTTTAAAATCTGTGCTAGCCACTTCAGTGGTCGGTTGGTCCAGGGCGACACTTTAGAAATAAATTAGATGACTGGCATTGACTGTGAGAATGGGGTTCAAATACTTGTCTCGTATACTAAGGTGGTTTTTCCTAAATGTCTACCCATTCTAAAGGCTACCTCCCCAATATTTAAAACATTAGTGTGGTTATTATGTATGCATTAGAGGTGTGTGAAATTTACTTTTTCAATCCAACTCTACTACCTATATCAGATATTCTTCAGGCCGAATCGAAGTTAGAATATTTTTGGTTTATATTTTCTGTAGCATTTATTGGCATAAATCTACAAAAATTATTAAACCCTACAAGACTGAATAACAAACACAATTCAACTCACCCCTCCCCAGTATACATCACGCACAACATGCAGCGCACAATATCAACATCAGACTAATCGAGCGAGCAGTGTGTTGGCTCGCACCAGGAATTAGCGTGATGCATGCTGGGAAAACGTGACATCCTTCTGTAAATAGGTGATGATGTGGCCAGGAAACTATTGTTCGATCTCCGTCCATCACATGCTCGAACATTCGACATCCGTCTAGTTACCCCTTCCCCCTCCTCCTTGTGTATGTTCACCTCTGTTTTTTTATCCCCTCTTCCCCCTTCCCGAGCCAGAATATCAATCGTATATATTTATTCATGTAACTTGTATTGATATGACACTCTTGTTAAGATACCATCCTTGGACACATCTTGGTGTCGAGGATGATCATAAGGTATACATTAAGTTTCGGCTTTTATACTGTCAAAATTCCTTTTCGGCCATAAATATTATTAGTAAATTTAAATTACATTATCATGGTTAGGGATAGTATAAGTAACTTTGATTTGGTTAGAAGTTGGATTAGGTATAGTAAATCATATTTGCAAGTTGTAAAGTTGGCAAAATAAATGCAAAGTTCTTTTTTTGAACTCGGGTGTTTAGATGCGTATTCTCGATCTGATGTCAAGAATAGGAAAATGATAATCCTTTTGTTACGTTTTGAGTGGACTATTATTGAACGAAATATATACCCTGTGCGGTGTAAGATGTCAAGGTTTTATAAATGTTAGGTTTAGGAAAAATATGAAACTTAGAGCCCATCTGGCTGTAAAGTTAGATTATTACTCTTTAATGTTTTGGGACTTTTCCATTTTGGTAAAATGTTTTATTGCGCTGATATTTTTGTTGACAAGAAAGACTATTTCTATACTTGTTATAAACAAATTTTCTAATGTAATACATTAGTGTTCAAATCTGGGTGATTATGCAGACCCATTGTCGTAACTTTTCTAATAGTTGCTATATATTTATAGTTAGCGTGGGATGTTGGGTGAGACCCATTGTTGTCATTTTTATAATATTATATATATTTATATTTCACCTTTTAAATCATGAGGGATTGTTAAAAGTAAACAATCAGAATTATCCCTTTTATATACATTTATGTTCATGAATTTATCTCACTGTTTAACCATTGTTGGTTATAATATCACTTATCTTCTGTTTATCAAAATAAACTATTTAAATTCTTAAGTTAATTGTCTATCTTCTCGTATAGTATTCCGATATAGAACCTATATAAATGAAACTATCACGTCCTCTACCCCTGATTTTGGCTAAATTTTGAGTCCTCTAAATAATATTTGTAGAGTGGGTTCATGGAAGCAGAGTGACCTATATGCCGGAGTACGGCCTATTTGTTATATGATATCCTATTAGCTCCTCTGCAATTATTGTTTGTTTTTGGTTTTTTTGTATTTACATTGTGTACCCGCTTTTATTCTCAGGAGAATAAGGGCGAGATTACATTTCAAACTTTGAAAAATTATTATATTATGTTTATTTATCAATTTTTATACACTAAAATCACACAGATTTTATTACACAAATGTTTGAAATAGTTCATTCCAATTTGATAAATAAAATTACTATCACAGCATTCAATTCTATTACCGCAGATTATTTTTCATATGAAGATTAATTTGTAAAGTACATAACTAAAACTATCAGTTATTGAACATAAATTAAATATTTTATTTGTCAATGTTTTTACTGGCAAGGCTCCGTAAATATTCAAGCAAAACTTAAAAAAAATCTAAGTTGAAGCTAATATTTTTTTCAAAGCCAACTTGAAGTTTCAAAGCTTCACACTTTACTTGTATGCATACAGTCCAAACGAGTAGTGAGCTGAGGGTACAAATAAGCATATGCTCTGCTATCTATCTATACAGTGCAGTCTAACCAAGAACAAACAACCGCTAATAAATTCAAACAAGAACCAAGAGCCAGCGCTGACTACTTAGTTTACTCTCTAACTGATGAACATTGTTTCCAGCCTGTGTCAGTTTTTTATTCAAGCCATTTATTTTTGACTATCGGCTTGCTAGGCCTGTTGTAGCTTCTTATGCCCTACAATCTAACTTAAGACTAGGAGAGACACAACTTCCAGTCCCCAACCGCTAATACATCACTTTGAAAAGCTGAACCTACATTTCACCAATGATAAATATTTTAGTCATGAGGGGAATCGAACCTGGGACTCTTAGCTCAGTAGACAGGCACGTTGCCAACTGAGCTAAGGTGTTGGGTTGATGAAGCTGTCTGATACAGTGAAACAATGAAGATAATTTTATGTGTTTGAAAGTATAAATATTGTGTCCTAATAGATAATCAACATCACTGAGCCTCCACAAGATAAAATTCTTTCCTTAAAAATTCCTTATCATTTAAAAAAAATATTAACCTATTAACTCAAGGTGTTAAATAAATACAGCCGGGTAAGATTTGACTTACATCATTAGCAATGATCTGTTTGAACTTTGAACCATCCAGAGCAGCAGATGCAATATAGTCCAGCTTTGCGTCAACCCAATAAATGCGCTCCGCTATGTGGTCAATCGTGATACCGTTGGGCCATTCCACACGCGGCTTCTCAAACAGTCGCTTCACATTAGAACCATCCAAGTTAGCGCGGCCGAGGCTGGGGTCACCTGGGGCCCAGTCTGTCCAGAATATGAAGCTGGATAAAAACATACAAATTAAATGATTGCACAAACTATTGTATAAATTTATACAAAACAAATTATTAAGTAAAATTAAACTTGTTAAACATTAAAAATGTTTAGGCTTTATCTTAGTTATGAATAAAAATTAAAAAGTAAACTTTGTGACATGTGTTTTTTTAATTGTAAACTCCATCATGTTTGATCCTATTAATTGTAGGCCAGTCAATAAGGGAGTTCAATAAGGAGTTCAATAAGGAACAAAATCAAGGAAACCTGGAACAAATTTAATTATCTTTCTAAAAGCATCCTTAATAACATATTAATTTTGCACCCATCTATCACCCTATATTTGGCCGCCATCTTGGAAAAATGTCTTGCTTTGAAAGAATTTTAGAGCAAATTATTTTAAGACAAAAATTAATCTACACAATATTATCTAAAATGATGGTTTTATACAATTTTACTCTAGGCAGCACCATTTAGGAGCTAAAAGGTCCAAGTAATTTAACAATTATTTCAAACACAATTTTGTACCATTAAAACTAGGTTTTTTTTTTGTATGAAAACTTAAAATCCTTATTTCATTTTAAGGCCCTTACTCTTAAACATCTTAAGGAAGGACTGTAAAAAAATAATATTTTAATGTGATAGCATCTAGTAAAAACAATAATCTTATAATACCTATATAAAACAATTGAACATAGACGACTATTTAGTATTAGGATTAAAAGGCCATGAAACTAAATCACACACGTATTGACAGAGTGGCCGGTGTATTTATTTAATATAATTTATGATAGAAACATCTAACCAATAATCAGACCAACGAACGACTAGTAGTAAGTTACACTTACAGGGAGTAAGAAGTAGAGATAGCCAACATAGCACAAACTTTGCAAAGTTGCCAATATAACCGTATTAATACCTCCTCTCAATTCTGCAAAGATTAAGACAAGGAGAGAGAAAAAAAACCATTTCAACTGTAATAAGGTAAAAGTTTTACCAACACACTTTGGTATTCCAATACCTATTCACAAATTCTAATCAAATTTCTGCAATGTTTAATAAATTTATAAAGTCATTATGTCTGCTACTTGTTCATCAGTAGCTACATACTGTAATTTAAAATCACCACTACTAATTATATCTCTTACAAAGTGATGTCTCATATCAATATGTTTGGACCTCTTCGTCTCATAGATTTGTGACATTTTCATACACTATTGGTTGTCTGCAAAGACGATAACTGGCTTTACACAATCAAGACATTCATCAAATAAATAACATCATCAATTGTGATTGAGAAAATAATAAAATCATCAGCCCAAATTGAAATATATGTAGAATCATTAAAGTATAAACATGGATCAACCTTGGATCTTAGAAAATTTAACTCCCTCAACAATCGATTAACACTGTCGTTCCAGCACTTTGGGCTTTGTCTCAAATCATATAATGCTTTCACCACTTTACACACTTCACCCTTTTTTTATGTGTAAGCCATCAGGAGAGTAAATATACACACCTTCTTTTGATTCACTTTTCAGAAAGGCTGATTTTACATCTAACTGATGAATGAATAAATCACGCTGAACAGCAACAGCCAATAGTGTTCTAAGTGTTGCCAACCGGGCTACCAGAGAATAAACATCTTCCTCCTCCAAAGTAGGTTGCTGGTAACCTTTAGCTACCAAGCGGGCTTTCTTCTGAGCTACACCATCAATCGTCTTCTCAGTAAACACCCATCGAGATTAGATTATGGATACATCAGGTGGAGGCTGTACCAATTCCTACATCTTATTGCTCTTAAGAGACTCCAACTCTCTTTCAACAACTTCCTTCCAACCATCATCTTGTTGAACAGCATCTTGATAGAAGCTAGGAGCTTCAAATGGAAGACAACCAGCATTCCGACTTCATAATCTTGAAGATGTTTTGGCATTTTACTCATTCTTTTACTGTGTCTTCTTTATGGAACTAGAGGAACATCAACCGTTTTAATGTCAGAATTATCAGGACCGGGTTCATTTGTCTAAACATCCACTTGATCTTGGATATACTCTTCTACATCTTAATTTTCTGAGTCACCATCTTCAATATCTTTAGTTATCTTGCTCTCATCAAAAACGATAGATCGAGCAGTGGTAACCCTTTTACCCACACTTGATAGCCATTATGACAATATGCTATCATAATTAATTTCCTTAAATGAGAGTTTAATTTCCCGGAACGATCTTCTTTGGGAATGTGTGCATAAGCATTGCAACCAAAAACTCTAATTTTACTCAGATCAGGCTTATAACCATACCAATTTTCTGCAGGGGTTACATCTCCATATAACACAGATGTAGGAGTTCTATTAAGCAAATAAATAGTTGATAATACTGATTCTCCCCACATGTTTTTATCTAAACCTGAGTTAAAGTATTAGGCACCTAGCTTTATCTAAAATAGTTATAAGGCGTTCACTTACTGAATTTTGTTCTGAATTTCTTGGAACAGTGTACATTACATTAATTAATACCTTTAGTTTCACACCAAGTTTTTAAAGTCACTGGAAATATATCCCCCACCATTATCACAACGCAGATTCTCAATTTTTCTATTAAATTTAGCTTCAACCATAGCAATGTACTTTCTGAAGCATTCTTCAACTCCACTTTTCCTTTCAAGTAAATAAACATCTATAAAATGATCAATGAATGAGACAAAATAGTTTTTACCGTAATGTGTAATTGGGATTATTTTGCCACACACATCTGATGAAACGAATTGTAAGATTCTTTTTGATTTTTTTTTCGAGTACACATTTCAAAAATGGTGCCTCACATAACTTACTGCAAGGAAACTTAGACGAATGTTCCATCCTTCTGTGCCACACGTCTGAAGAATTATCACAAGATTTACTTCACTTGCATTCAAATTCATAGTGACAAAATACAGGTTGTCAATAAGATTCCGTTTCAAAACAAGTTTGTCATTCTTCAGAATAGTCACACATTTATTATGAAAAATAACCTTTGAGTTATTTTCTTCGAGCCTTTTAACAAAGAGTAGGGGTACGGGTCGAATTGTCACACGCCAACACCTTATGCATTGTTACACCAATACCGTTGTTAATTAGCAAACGTAGTTTACCACATCTATTAGAGTTAAACCATTTCACCAACTTTAGCAACACTAATTCACAAAGAAATTTCCCATGCTGTGGAAATTGTTTAAACCAGCTGAAGAATTATTTTTTTGTATAATTTTTCCAAAATGGCAGCCAAATCTGATGTAGTTTTCCTAAAAGTGTCCTCAACAACATATACCACAACATTTGTTCCAGCTTTCCCTAATTTTTTTCCTTAATGGGCCCATATAGTGCCCCTATTGTTTTTATCAATAACTGCCAACACTCAAAAGAAATAATTAGTCTAAATATATTAACAAATAAATAGTTAAAAATCCATTACACTAGATGAACCAAGCCTTACTCCTGTTCACTTTTACACTGGAAATATTTATCAGACTGGTAAAAATATATATATTTTGCCTTTGTAGATAAATGATCAAAACAAGTACATAACTAACAAACCATTTATTTTATCTTTGCATAAAATTTACATTATAACAGGTCATAGTTTTGAGAGCAATGAAAACAACCTTGTTATTACCATCAAATACACTTTGCCCGACTAAAAATCATTCCACACTCTTTCTCATTCCATTTCTGTACTTCCTCTTCCTTCCTCCCATCATCAAACATCATGGCTTTCATTCTTTCCTCCAAGAGTTTCCAGGGCACTTTATTTATGCCCATTATCCATTATTCATCAAAAATAATAATGGTAAGAGGGCACTCTCTCGCTTCGCTCTGTATTTATTTGGAGCCACCCTGCCCTTTCACTCTCCACCTTAAACTCATGTTATCCTCATACCTAATTTCCACTCTCATTACAATCCTCTTTCCACTCCAACCTCCTCCATCACTTTCCAACTTGTTTCTATCGACACTATCATATGCCTTCTCCACATCCATAAATACCATTATCAAGTCATGCCTTCTTTCCATGATGGCATAGAGCAAAGATCATGTTTATTGTAGTCCTCTGTTCCCTACATATGCGCTGTTCCTCTCCACTTTCCTTTAATTTTCTTTCTTATTCTCTTCTCATATATTTTTGTACGTTGACACATCAGTGTTATTCCTCTATAATTTGTACACCTCTACAGGTGTTTCTTAAAACAATTGATAGTATAGTTCCCTTCTTCCAGTCCTTTGTTCTCCTTCCATCTCACTCTCAGCAAACTGTATAGCCATTGTGTAGCTTGATTCTCCTGCAGCTCTTATCATTTCACAAGTTAGTTTGTCCATGTTATAGGGATATCGGATTTTGTTGTGATATTGCCCTGCAATTGGGCACCAATTATAGTAATATTTGATTTTATACTGTTGATTATGCGGGTGTGGACCCGTGTATGCCTTACGATGAGCGGTAAGTATAATGATACCGGATTTTATGATGATGACGACGCGAGCCTGCCCTACTATGCACTTATCACACGGCTATGATGATCAGATTTTACGTGTTTCTCATGGTAAGATTACTGATTGGTTAATTATTGAAATTTAGCATTGTAAATAATTTACTTTGTTTATTTCACATTCATGATTATAAAATTAACATTAAAAAGACACAGTTTTTGTTCATTTGCAGACTGATTTGGAGAGCCAGATCGAGATTATTATTTTTCTGTGTGGATTTATAGGCTTATATATGACCTACTCCTTGCTCCTTGGACCCCTTGTTACCTGTGTTAAAACCAACTAATGGGAGCGCTCCTGGCAACCTGATGTTGCGAAGGCTAGCTTCCCATTGAGTAAAGGCAGCCAACTCATCCATCACCTGATTTTTAAATACAACGGAGGGAGTTTTTTTTATTAAGAAAGAAAGCAAGTTTTAACACAATACATTGAAATTACTTCTGAAAATGCGTGATTCTCCATGGATGAAGTATTAAAAGGAAACTTTACATACAGTTCTTTAAAGAAAAATACACTTCATCCATGACTTTTTAAATATATGAGAGGGGTCCAAAACAGTATTATTACAACGTCTAGTGGCTTACCTTGTTTAATCCTCTTAAGAGCATCTTCTACCTTTTTCCATGAGAGCCCCATTTCCTCCTCTTCTGCTATTTCTTCATACTCGATAATTCCCTCTCATCCTTTTTCTTTTCTGGGTTGAACATCATCTCAAAATATCTCATCCAATGTTCCTTTTCCTCCTCTCCTGTATTCATCATTTTTCCGTCATTCTAACTTCTTGTCTTGTCTCTCATCACTTGTTTCTTACCTGGCTATATAAAATCTTACTTCCTTCACAGCCCTTTACAGCATTTACATCCGTTAAATCCTTCCCGACTTCCCAAACCACCCATTTCGCTCTTCTTTCTCTGTTTCCTAATTCCTATTCTTACAACTCTTACCGAATGTGTTATTCTTCCCCTTCACCCTGTTGTTCCACTATGGTGGCTACTTAAAACTTGTTTTCCCACATACCTCCTCTGCAGCTCCACCAAACTTTCACCAATCCTTTCTCATTCCACCTCTACACTTTGCATCTCATCCATGGGCATTAAGTTTCTTGAATTTCTTCATTTTGTATCTTCCACACCCTTCTTATTGCCTGTTTTACTACTTTTTCTCCTACATTTCCATCCCTTTATGTAAGCCATCACTATCTAAGGATACACTTGGTAGCACCTTATATTTACGATCTACCCTCTCATTTCAATTAGGAAGTAACCCATTACCGACGTTTGCCCCCCATCCTGACTGTACCTAGTCATTTTGTGACTTCCTCTTTTATTCTCTTTACCAAATGTTTCTCCCCTTCATTTAATTTTAAGCACATAATTTCAGTGACTTTCAAAATTACTCATTTCTCTCTTCCCATCCGTCATATCCTAATACTTCCTCAAAACCTCCCCCTTTTGCTTTCAGATCCCACAAGCCTTCTTGGCCATTCTTTTGCCAAATATTGTACCATTCCAAATCTTACTCAAAATGTTCCTTCACTCTACAGGTCATCCAACCTGTGGTGCATACAAATGTATTACACTCTAACTTCTTTCCATTCTTACAATATCACTATTTGTACCTTCCAGCCGTGCCTGCAACCCTTCTCTCACTACAAAGTCAACTGTTTCTCTTTACTTTATCATTTACCTTCCAATACAAAATATATTCCTTCCTTAACTTAACACTGCTTCCCCTCAACTTTGTTTCTCTCATTCCTGACACATTTATTCTCCTTTCCTCCATCGTATTCCCAATTTTATCTGTCCCAAAACATAGTTGTCTTTTTTCCTTATCATAAATCAAACTTTTACTTTTCTAAAATCTTTTTAACTTCAGCCGACTTGATAAATCTGCCATTCCCTAAGTTTTTAAGCACTCAGGTAAACCTGTTTCAAAAGTGGTACCCTCTGCGTACAGTGTGAACGCTGCCGCATTTGTCTAAGCTCCTAGGCCAATGAACTGGGACCCAACCGTGTTTTAGACACCGTTCATATATTTTTTGGCCACTACTAAGCACTTGATAATATTATACATATCACATAAAGAATGCAGAGCTAAGAGGAATAAGAGCAAATAAATGAGTCACAATTTTGCTTTACCAATTGAAAAAACGGAACATTGTTCCAAATTTAAAATACTGCCAATATAATAATATGAATTATATTTTTTGTATTTATTTACTCACCCTTCCATGGGATGCACAGCAATACCACGGGGTTTCTTCAGGTTCCTGGAGTCAAGAATGGTTCTCCTCATGCGCCCCTCATAATGGATATCGGTGCGGACCACCTCAATCTTGGTTCGCATACCATCAACAAAGTAGAGCGTGTTTGAAACCCAGTCCAATGCCATCCCCTCAATAGAATCAAGGTTTGTCTTCACTAGGATTTCTGCCCCTTGAGATCCATCTGACAAGCACTGGCGCTAAAAACACACATATATTTACTTAGAGGTTTATAAGTGGCAATTTTATTACTTAAGAGTCAGTCGAGTATGGATCGAATTTAAATGAAAACAAAATATTTGAGTAATATTGAGTAACTTTGTATTTAGTATTCAAGGCTAAATTTATGAAGTTGTTTCATAAAATATACAATAACATCAATTTTTAAGAATTTTTTGAGGGAAAAAAAGGTATGATCAAACAAATCTGGATTTTAAACTAAATATAAAAAGGCTGTACAAGTTATATTGATTTTTTTACTCAAAACAGGAAATATTGAGGGATCTTTTTAATGAAATCATGTATAATTGAATAGAATTAACTAAGCTTAAAAGATTTGTTTGTAGTTGCCATCTAATTTATTTGTATACAAACAATTCAGTTAAAGTTTACTATAAAACTATTTCACTCTGAGCTAGATGACAATGTGATGATCCTGCTGCTCACCGATATCGTGTCGTTAACAATGTCTGCCCAGTATACACAGTTGTTCCTCATGTCAAATTCGATTGCAATGACATTCTGCAGGTTCTGGCTGATAGGGAGAATCTCTAGCTTAGGATCCTCCAAATCCACACGGATGATCCTCTGTCGCTGAGCCACAATGAGAAACTCTTTCTTCTCCCTAGAGAATATACTTTCTTTTATTTGTACACTTACAAAGTATACAGTGGTGGGGGCTTGAAACTAGAGTAAATATAGTGTGTGTTACAATGAATTAAACAGAATTAAGAAAGAGCTAAATTATCGTTTGAATTTAAGAGTGTGTGAAATTTCAAAACTTCGACTTGGATATGAAACAAACGTCAGCTTTAACTTTGCTTCAAAACAAATTGAAGCGTCAACAATTACAAAACTTGGTCAGTAAAAATATTGACAGCTAACATTTAAATAAATAACTAATTAATATTTATATATATATATATATTATATATAATATATTAT
>CABFOV010005577.1:22615-41572 GCA_902141375.1 Timema poppense
TATATTATATATATATTATATTATATATATATTATATTATATATTATTAATATATATATATATTAACAAAATAAAAGTATTGACTTTTAAGTTGTGATAACTTAATTTACAGAATAAAATGGAATATTACAAACAATTGTATGATAAAACAATTCAAAGTAATTTTAGTGCATAAAGTTATGCATAAATAACCACAATATATTTGTTCAGCATATAGCTCGAACATGTTTTGAGACAAGGTGCTAAAAAATCAATTATAAAAGAGCTTAAAAAAATATTTGAACTGTGATTCGGCTTCAAGAATATTTCATATATTCAATGTGAGTTTGCTTCAAATTAAAAAAAAAGAGTGGAATTTGCATGCCTAGAGGTATATTTAAATTAAAACTGATTTTTATACAAACAACATCAAATAATCAAAATTTTATCACTATGGCTATTGTGTGGACCCTGCATAGATTATTCACAACTGCTGTTTTAAATATATATAAGGTCAAGAAAAAAAAGTAATTTTGACAATGAGCTTTTAGTGAGGTCCATAGCAACAAACTAGATCTGAGCTCATGATTACATAAACTATGTTTAAAATACTATATAAAAGGTAATCGCAAAGTTGAATCAAGATTATGTATTTTTAACAAATTAGAATTTAAAGCTTTTACTAACAAAATGGGGCTTAGTTTATAAAATCACCAGTTTAGTTAAAGGTGCAAATTTTGAATTCATTTTATGATCAACCTAGTTTGGCAATACAGTGAATCCTGCCTTAAATAGAATCTCAAGGGTCCAAGGTATCTTTCCGCTAAAGCCAGGTTTACGTTTAATGAAAGTTTACTATATGAATTAAAGCAGGGATATGCACGTAATTGGGATAAAAATCATCAAATAAAATACCATACTCATTTATAAACAGCACTCATTATTCACAATATAAATGAACATATGGAAACATTACACTTAACAGAAAAACATTGCTCCCTTTGTCTTTATTTTTTCCAGTAACCAAGCAGGGTTTTATGCACAGTTTACTCTATTGTCTGCTTGACTTTCCACAAACACTTTAGCCTGAGAAATAACACTAAGCATATCAGCATCATTCCGTTGTAGGGCAAATTTCTGCAGTTCCTTTTAACTTTTGACACCATCTTGATAAGTCTTCACGATACACTTTTCTTCTTCCAACAAAATGTCTTTTTCCTTTTTCTCTTTTCCAACTTTTAAAATTCTCAACTAAGGCATTAATATCCGTTGTGTCTGGTTCAGTTTGCAAATTATTGTCTATGTTGATGCACTCTTCAGCATTGCCGTTATTGAAAGCAGCTTCATTCATGCAGTTTTGTAAGTCCTGCTGGTCATCCTCAATTTCTAAACTAGCGGTAACACTTTGTTACGGTTTTTGGCAACACCTAACTTATCCAAATAACCGCATTTAGAACCGAGACGGTTTTTACAAGCTCATAGATGGATGATGTAGAATTCATATTGGTGAGCCAAGATTGCATTAATAATTTATGATTGTGCAGTTTAACATTCTCTGAATGGTGCCTTGATCCATTGGTTGAGAAAGACTTGTGGTGACTTGAAGGAACCAAGTAAGTCACACGTTGGAATGTTCAATGTGGGGGTGGCATTATGCGTTATCCAAAAAAACAACAAAACATGCCAGTTTTACTTTTTCATTCTGCCATTAAAAGCTGTTAACCATTCCTCCACGATATGTGACGGCATGCACGCATTTTTGTTGGATCTCCACCCAACGAGAAGTTCCCGTATGTCCATGTTTCTGAAGCATCATGGCTTTGCTGCCTTACCATTAACTAAGGATGTCTCCATTCCACCTGACATAAAATCACATAGAAAAACCGTCAATCTTTCTTTGCTCAATTTTCCTCTCGAACATTTTTTTTACCTTTCTAACACAAAAATGTATTCGGTGGTGCATGGAAGAACAGTCCAGTCTTGTCCCATTTGCTATGTTTTCAGGTTCATATCCCTCGCTTATGGAGGGAAGTTTAGCAACCCACTCTTCAATGGTTTCACGTTTTACATCACTCAATTCACCACAAAGTTTGTTAAAAACTATCTAATGTCTTTTGCGAAAACTCTCCAACCATCCGTTAGATGCTTTGAATTCAGATTTCCCCAGTTTTTGAGTGAACTTTTTAGCGTATTCCTGTACCATTGGACCCAACAACCGGTGATTTTTCGCCCTAACCCTGACAAACCACTCCACACTATTTCATTAATGTCTTCGTTTGCAGTTTTCTTAAGTTCTATTTTATTTAGCACAGTTTTCCCAGGTCTTAAAAATTTTCGTTTTCTTCTTTAGAATTGTGTACAGTTGAGTTTTACTGACGCTAAGCATCTTCATGATCTACTTGACAAATAATTTTATCTCGCTCACTCGCATGAATAACTTTTACTCTCATGTTTAGATCAAGCACAACTCTTATATTTGAAGCCATAATGACAACTGCCAGACTAAAGTAAAAAATGTAAGCTTAGAGTTGAGTAAAATTTCCAGAAGGGACAAACAATTGAATTTCAATACAGGTAGTGGCTGTACCGTTAAAAGCTGAATTTCAAAGAAGAATGTCAAGTCATTAGCACAAAAACTGAGAAGAACAGAGATACACATGCTAGTAGCTGGCAACTAGCATACCAGTCATATATCGAATCATCGGCACCACAGTTGGTCGCCATTTCTAACCAGTCGAACTTCTCCAGTCTCCTCCTCTCCATCTTTTTCTTTATATATTGTCCGCGGCAGCCAATGGGTTCAGTAGAGCTTCTCGGGGTTAATTAAATAATGGTGAGGGTGGAGAACATAGTTGATTACAGAAATTGATATTTATGATGTTGATTCTGAAGTTTTATTTTAGAGAAAAGTTAGTATAAATTTTGTTAAAATTGAAACCACCAGTGTTACATGACGATAAGAAAAAAATTAGTGCTTGAAGAGAGACATAGTATAGTTATATTTGTGGTAAATTAGCCAAATGGTGGTTTCCCTTTTTTTCCACCCATCTCTCAACATCCTAAAGACAACACATATAGAACGACTATTCATACCTTTTAATATCTCATGAGCTAGCCGGCAAGTGTCCCGTTGCTTACGCTTCCCTTCCACATATTATCAAACAGAGACACTAAAATCGGATGTGCAAGTCACACGTGTATCTCACATCTTCCAGATACAGATAAAATAAATCAGCACGATGCTTAAAATGAAAGGTAAAAGTAATAAATTTAGATGATGTTAAGATCCCAACAAAGACTTTACAAGAATGAAAACTATTAAATTTATAGGTTAAAGACCTAAAATTGAAGTCAATGAATTGAAATTTAAGACATATATTGCTTTCAGCTTTTGTTATGATTCGGACAACTTATAATTAACATTAAAGCCCATACTTTCTTATAATTAAACATTTGATAGTAATATAGAGGTTAAATTAGGCCTAAAAAAGAATAATACACTCAAAATGTTGAGGTCTATTTATTAAAATAGACCTAATTGATTTGGAAAACAATGTTCTATAAGTTTAGTACTCTCAGTATCTTTATAGTGTTAACATGATTTCTAACAAACTTAAGAGGGGATTTTGTAAAACGATATATATAAAATGTTATTAAATGTCTTTGAATATTATAAATACTGGGCACTTGCGAGCCTGTTACATCCATAGTGAATTTAGTGATTTTAAGAATGGTATTAAATTAACAAAATAAACAATGGCCGAGAGCTAAGGGCCTAAAGCCCCGACCTTACACAGTGGCATGTGTAATGCACCGCTGCTAGTAGCTTGCACGATTTATCTTGGCCTGCCAGTAAATCGCATGGTGTTCTATTGGCACGCGAAGAGGAATGGGGGTGTAGAAAGGAGTGCGAGTGGCTGGCATGTCCCAGCATGCTCTGCTAGTAGCTAGCATGTTAGTGCAAGGAATTGTTTCGTTCGCTTGAGTTTTAAGAAGTTTTAAATCTTCTCTGGAAATTATTTTTTGTTTTCTCGGGAAGTTGTTTTTCTCTCTTTATTAACTTTTATTTCAAAATGGCTCTATGGGGAGATGAAAAGATTGTAAAATTTGTAATACTTTATCGTGGTTATCAGTGTTTGTGGAATACAGAGTCTCCACTGTACAAAAACAAATTGCAAAAGGAAATGCTAATCACAAATTAATGGAAGATATGCAAGATGAACACTTTACAATAAGATCTGTTGAAAATAAAATAAAAAAATTTGTGATCTACCAATCAACAGGAGTTGAAAAATAAAGGATTCAATGCAATCGGGGGCTAGTTCACTGGGTATATACAAACCCTCAGTATCATGGTTCAAGGAAATGCACTCATTCTTGGGTGATTCGGTGAAACCAGAGAAACAATATTAACACAGATAGCAAGTACAGTTTATCTCTTATAAAAATTACACGTCTCTTCATTACATGTTGTGTTTTAAATGTAGTTATCATTCTGATATGTATTTATCCAATTATATTTATCATGAGATCTTGGCATGATACCGCTTCTGCGTCAACAAAAAGGTTGGCGTAGTTGTTTTTAATTTCCAATGGTACTCTTGAAGCATGATTATTACTGGATGAGTTTAAATTATTTAATATTGATTGCGACCTCCCTGAACCGGGATGTATTAGGCCCAAGTGTCTATCCTCAAAATAAACTTATCTTTGTGTCATATATGTATCCAAAGTTTTTCTCAGCCAGTTGTGTAATGAACAAGCTGCCAAAACAATCAAATCCACATTTTCTGGTCCTTTCAAATATTCTGAATCTAGATACTAGAATTCCAAATGCATTTTCGACTATCCGCCTTGCTCTTGATAAACAGCAATTGAATTTTTTTTAATGTTGTATTTGCTGAATATGGCTTCAAAGGGAACGCAGCGTCACCAACAATAACTGTGTTATTGGGAATATGCAGTGCATTGCTTTGTAAGTCTTGTCCCAAACTTGATTTTGCAAATATTCCTCCATCCGAAGCTCCGCCATTGCAACCAATATCAACATATTTGAAATAGTAATCATCTACTAAGGTCATAAGTACGATGCTGATTGCTCCCTTGTAGTTGAAATAATCTGAAGTATCATCAGGGGCTTTCAAAGCTACATGCTTACCATCAATGGCTCCAATACATCCAGGAAAATTACATTTTGTGTTAAATCCATGTTCAATTTTCTTCCACTCATTTCTTGATAGTATCTGAAAAAAAATATCAACCAATTGCATAGAAGTCTCCATGAAGAGTTTCATTAGTTGGTTTTAAATTACTTTTTTCTGACAGGTTATATAAGTGGCAATTAAAGTGTGAAGATTTAAGTATAAAATGGCAAGTCACTACAAGGAAATCGATATAAAAACCGACAGGATTGGATGATCTGTATTAACTAGAACCGACTAAGCATTATTTATATTATTTTACTTTTTACACAGAGAACACAAAGAACTTCAGGTGAATACACGCAATCGTCAGTGACATCTCAGTAGACAGTCACAGAAAAACCAACTCAACACTCAGGGACATCTCAGCATCCACTTTCGGGAGAGCTCAATCAACAATATGTTGAAGGACAGCAAACAGACTCAACATCAATAAAACCAGTCATCAACACACTGATGGACAGACCTTTTTCAAGAAAAAGAAAAAACATGTGCAAACGATGATTTCACTCAAGAGAGATATGGCAAATACCTTACATAGACTTGAAAACAATCTTCAGCAATTAATACACCAAGATCCAATGAAGATGAATTTCTTTACTTTGCACCAAGTGTCGCGGAAGCTTCCGGTGGAAAAATCATTGCGATTGCGGGGTGATATTCAAAACAAATTGACTCAAGCAAGGATTCTAGATAGAGCCTATAGTGTTGAACTAACACCGTCACATTGCTCATCACACTCAAGCTCCCCCTTTCAACCTGATCAGGTAACTGGCAATGATAGTTATGTAGAAACAATACAAGAACCTTAAAATTTGCTACTTACTGTAGCAGAAAATGTCGATGGCAACAATATTATGTCAAAAGCTTGAAATTACTCCTAAAGAAACTTGTAAAACTAATTTTTACTTTATTGTTAAACCTTTAATGCTTTTCTTACTAAAAAAAGTTTCTACAACATGTAGAACTTTATAGTTATAAAAAGCTTACCCTGATAAAATCTTTTAAGGAAGTAGCTTAGCTATTGCAGCACACACTTCCTGTATGGATTGTGATATTGTAGACCTTGCCACCCTGTATAGCACCTCCAATGGAGCATATGAGCCACCAGTGGCTAAATATCTCAAAGTTATCTCCAATTTTGTTCGTGCTGGTATAGCATTGTATATGTGTGTGTCCCTTTTCTGGATATTAGTTTCAAGCTTAGAAAGAAGCACATCAAACTTCTCTGGTGTCATTCGAAGATGATTTTTGTAGCCGCTTACATCTTCTTGTCACATTTCTTTCAGTAGACAATTGGAAGCTCCTTGAATCAGATGTCTGCCTATTACATTTTTATCCCAAATCTGTATTTCTTCTCCTTTCTTTTATTCGTCAGATAAAATTTAAAAGTTTAGTTTTATGTATGTTCACTAATTCTGTTAAAACACTGTTTAGTTTGTTTCCAATTTCTGCAGCTTCCATCTCAGGCAGCTGAGAACACAGACAGAGGTCGTGCTACTGGCAAATAGCACATTAGTACTAGTAACAAGCATGCCATTAGCTAGCATGTATTCAGGCCTTCTGGTATGCCAAGTACTCGCTACTAGCATGTTTTTTCACTGGCATGTGCACCAGGAACTTAAAGAAAGTTAGAGCAAACAAAATTCTGTAGAATGTTTAGGATCTCAAAAATTTTCCCAAACGATGTCCACCAGAACATTGGAAATTCTCGTTATAAAGGCTTATTTTGAATTTAGTTGCAGCGTTAGACGGTTTCCATTTAATCCAAGTAATTTAGCATGTTTTTCAGCCTTAAAGTCGTGGGACCGTAAACTATTTCCGTTTAAGACACCTTTCCACTTAATAGAGGGTCCGTTTAAGGAAGGTTTCGCTGTATACCGTTATTTATTGATTTTGAATCAAACTTTCATAGGAAGTTTGTCATCTTAAGAACACAATGCATCACAATCATAATCATAGCCAAATTTTATTTAGTAATGAATAACTAACACAACAGAGATTAAAGACTGAAGGTCATTCAACCATCAACATTAAAGTTCACAAGTTATTAGGCATCAAACTTAATATTTTATGTTTCTTGCATATTAATATCTTAAATATTTCAAATTAATATGGCCATTTGGCACCACTTTTCCTTTGTTTTAATATTCAAATGGGTGACCTGGTAATCTACGGGTAAGGTGTCATACTTCTGTGCTAGGGGTCCGGGGTTCAATCCTCGGTCCCGGCACAGATTTAGCTAATTTCCAAACCCTTCCTTCATCTCAGACAAAACATGTTTAAATCACAACTTTTTTTTAAAGACATGTATTAATCACAACTTGTGAATGTGTGGAATGCCAGGCCTTCACCGTGGTTCGGATTCCACATTAAACTGCAGGTCCTCCATTTCATCTCACAATCACCCTACCATTACACATTAGCCTAAGTGCGTATAACCCAAACAGGTAGTAAGACGCGGTGCTAATAATAATAATAATTATTATTATTATTATTATTGAATGAAGTACCAATATTATTAATATTATAAATATTTTAATGTGTACACCTCATAAGAATGTCTACTTAAACTAAATTTCAGCCCCATACATTGATTACCTTAACAATGGAACATGAAAAACATAAAATAGCAAGTTTGACCCCTTATAACTTAACTGTAATTATTTGAAATCAATGAGTTACTATGCATAGTTTATAATCATACTCTTGTTAAAATAGTGCAATACAAATTTTATGGTCAAAATTACCTTAATATAGGCAATATGGATTAGGGTATGTAGAAAAAGTCTACTAGCATTTAGTTTAGAACCTGGTGATCAAGTGGAATGGTAGGTACTTCAAGTTAATGGTACTACAGTTAAATCTGAATAAATATTCAAATCATGGACACACAGCTTGATCAATTGAAGGTCTACCGTTTAGAAACCAACACAAATACAGTAAAATTCGGTGAGATAGAACCCTAATAGTCCACAAATCCGAGCATAATTCCTTATACTTTTGTTGAAGAATCAGGATTTGTGGAGTTTATGGCTAATCCTAACATTGCGCCTCGATACGAAATTCCATGTCTGACAACTTTTTCAACCAAACATATACCAAAACTCTTTGCGGATACTAAGATAAAAATGAAAGGTGTCCTTAAATTAGACTTACGTCTCTTCTCTCCTAATTTGTAAATTTGGTCAAATTTATTACTCAATTTTTTTTTCCAATTCTTATGTGTGTGTGATAATTTTTTATATGTGAGTATTTTAAAGAGTTTCTTATTAGATGTCTATTATGATTGTATTTGTTTTTATAAAGCTTAAAACAAAAATTATTATTATTATTGAATGAAGTACCAATATTATTAATATTATAAATATTTTAATGTGTACACCTCATAAGAATGTCTACTTAAACTAAATTTCAGCCCCATACATTGATTACCTTAACAATGGAACATGAAAAACATAAAATAGCAAGTTTGACCCCTTATAACTTAACTGTAATTATTTGAAATCAATGAGTTACTATGCATAGTTTATAATCATACTCTTGTTAAAATAGTGCAATACAAATTTTATGGTCAAAATTACCTTAATATAGGCAATATGGATTAGGGTATGTAGAAAAAGTCTACTAGCATTTAGTTTAGAACCTGGTGATCAAGTGGAATGGTAGGTACTTCAAGTTAATGGTACTACAGTTAAATCTGAATAAATATTCAAATCATGGACACACAGCTTGATCAATTGAAGGTCTACCGTTTAGAAACCAACACAAATACAGTAAAATTCGGTGAGATAGAACCCTAATAGTCCACAAATCCGAGCATAATTCCTTATACTTTTGTTGAAGAATCAGGATTTGTGGAGTTTATGGCTAATCCTAACATTGCGCCTCGATACGAAATTCCATGTCTGACAACTTTTTCAACCAAACATATACCAAAACTCTTTGCGGATACTAAGATAAAAATGAAAGGTGTCCTTAAATTAGACTTACGTCTCTTCTCTCCTAATTTGTAAATTTGGTCAAATTTATTACTCAATTTTTTTTTCCAATTCTTATGTGTGTGTGATAATTTTTTATATGTGAGTATTTTAAAGAGTTTCTTATTAGATGTCTATTATGATTGTATTTGTTTTTATAAAGCTTAAAACAAAATAATTACTCATGCAAGTGCAATAATATAATTTAGGTTGTGATTATTTTGTATTCTTGAACATAAATAAATTCAGACATGTCAGCATATGAATATAGTGTGCTTTGACTTTTCTGTACACCTTTCTTTTGACCTAAATGTACATACGGTTTGATTTAAAAATTAAAAGTAATGTTAAATGACAACAAAAATCCTAGGTAGCTTCGACTTCGATTTTTCTTCGCAAGTTTCAAGCTAAGCTTAGCTTCACATTTAAAAAGTGGCCTTCGCACACCCCTAAAAAATACATATTTACTATCTGTTATACATAAGTTAACTAAATGTTTATTTTTATAAAACTCATTCAATTGTAATTGAAAAGATGTGATAATACTCTGTCCATCAACCATTCCATATTTTCCCACTTAGTCCAAATTTTCGATGCCAATTAGTTCGGATTAATGAGGTTCTAATATACTTCATAATTATAACTATTTGATGTCACAATTTCTATTTTTCTCAAGTCATATTCTTAAATTTTAACCTTGATTTTTTGATTCTCTATTTTGACTTCAACATTTATCATTTTAATAAAAAGAATTCATGCATCCTAGGTCACATTAAAAGTTTATTATCTAATTATTTATGAAAAACCACCCTAAAAAGTGCATTAGGTAAAAAAAAAAGCTTGAAGTGAGCATGTTTGATTTGATCGAGATCACAAGAACATAAAGATCATGCATGTTTAGTGCATTTACAATTTGCCAGCAGTAAACTTTTTTTTGCACCATCTCTTTCTACCCATTCCGGTTATGTACTAGTTACACTTAAGGTTTTAGGGATGAGTAAGGTTACATTATAGGAAGTGCACCCGCATTTCCATGGAGAGAGAGTGAAAACCCAATTTGTAAAAACAACTCTGTACACTCGACCGATATTCGAACCTCCATCTCCCCATCATCGGCAGTCTATTCTAATGCAAGACCATGGAGCCAGCAAAGCAGGTGCCAGCACTAAACTGAAATGGAAAAAGAACTAACAGTGGTCAAATAAAAAATTAGCCCTGGATATTTCTGTTTTGTTTGAATGCCATAACTTTAATTTACTTAGTCTTAAGATCAATATATTTTAGAGATATGGAAACAAAGGAAATATGGTGCTATAGGACTTTTAAATTAAACATTGAAAATAGAGAATACATGGGCGAGGCCTACACACCAGAAAACTGTAGGCCTCAAAGTTCAGAATTAAAACACAAAACATATAATTATGAAATTTTCTGTGTACATCAGCCCCCTTCTTCAGCAGCCTGTGTTTTCTTCTCTTTTGCTGAAGAAGGGGGCTGATGTACACAGGAAATTTTATAATTATGTGTTTCATGTTTAAACTGTGAACTTTGAGGCCTACAATTTTTTGGTGTGAAGGCCTTGTCCTTCTATCCTCTTTTCAATATTTAATTCTATAAAGATATAGAAAATCATATAATTATGTATTAATAATATTTAGCACCGCTTCTTACTACCCGTTCGGGTTATACGCTTTAAGTACTAATTACTCTAATGGATTAGGAATTGGGAAGGTTGAATTAGAGGAAGTGAACCCGCATTTGCGTGGAGGGAGAGTGGAAAACCACCCCCAGTTCACCCGACCGAGATTCGAACCCCGATCTCCCCGTCCTCAGCAGTAGAGCTCAACACGACAAGCGCGTCAGCCAACTACGCCGAGGCGGGTAATTGTGTATTAATCTAGATTCATTCTATACCAGTAAGACTCGAGGGTTTGGCATTCTTATCTAACATTATTTCAACAAATATTTCCTTGTAAGAACTACAGCTTACTTGTATGGGCACGGCAAGCGGGCTGGGAGATACAGTTGGTCATTACCTCCTTCACACGCATCACCGGGGATCTTTCGGTAGCCTTTGGTCCGGTTGTAGAAGTTGCCAGGCTTGCAAGACGAGGGTATAGCATACGGGTCATACAACGAAGACTTGTTTCGAATACATGTGTGCAGGATCATATTATGTACAAAGCCAAAATCACTGTCAAGGAACAAAAGTTAGATGCTGATTAGAGATGGGGGAAAAAACCCAGGAATTCAACAAAATATTTAAATAACTAGACTGGTCCTGGAAATTGTACAGGTCTTGTCCTTTCTTCCTTTAATTTTTAAAGATGAATAAATTTAAATTTCACAAATACAAATTACATATAAAAGGTCACAAATAATGATTTGTGCCCCTTCAGTAAAAGGAAATAAGGGTGGCTACAGAACTTCTATTATAAAATTCCTTGACTTTTCCAGGTTTTCCAGAAATTTTTGTCCAAATTTCCCTGACTTCCGTTTCCCCACTTCATCTAGATAAATGGCGATTTCTACATTTATTACATCAATCATAAAGGCCTATCTTTTAAAAAATTCCAAGCTTAAACATAACAATTTAATAAGTTTTTTTAGTTTTAAATGTTTTAGATATTATTTGTGACACTGTGAAAATATTGTATAAAAACAGGCAAATAGAGAATGTGAAAATAACTTTTCCCCAGTTCACCTCGATGAATGGTGATTATTACATTAATCAAATAGGCTACCTTGGCCTAGGTTAACTTTAAAAAATATGAGGCATAAACATAATAAACAATTTAATAACTTTCAGTTTTAAATGTATTAGATACTATTTGTGATGCTGTGCAAATATTGTATTAGAACAAACAGAAAGTCATTAGCTAGAACTTTGTCACTATTGTTTAACAAAACACCAAAAATAAAATCACGTTTAATTAAGTGTGCACTTTAGTAGTTGTTTTGTAAAAACTGACAGATTTGTGAAACTGCATCTATTTCTTCTTCAAAGATTCTATTTCTTCTTGTAAAATATCGGCTTGTTTTTGTGCCTCTGACAAGATTTTCTGTTTTTTAGCTTGGAGTTCTTTTTGCAATACCGCTGCCCGCTTCCAATCTCCCTCTTGTTTCTCTCCAATCCGTTTGTCCTTAATTTTTTGTTCTAAACTATCCTTATATCTTGAACGGACATTGCGGACAGAATGAACCAAGGCTTGGTAATGTCTACCTTCTCAATTCTACCAAATGCTTTAACTGAATCACAAATCTGCCTTTGTGCAATGAGAGAAGCTTAATTTAGGTTTTCCACAATACAATCTCGATTTATCGAAAACCTCTTTCCAAACTGGCATTCCCATTAGAAAGAATGAGAATCAATCTGAGAACTTATACCAACTTCTGGTTGTCATCATTACTTGGAATAATACTCATCCATAATGTGTCTAGTATATCATGTTGTTTTGAAAAAGCATTCATTTTTTCCAAAAAATCTGGTTGGCTACACACACTATTGAACTGGCGATCCACAAGGTCAGCTGCAACGCCAGTGACCCGATTGTTTGCTAACACTATCTCCAAAGTAGACTTCAGTCGCTCGCTACGTGTCGACTTGAGCACAGCTACTGCAGGGTCCAAGAACAATATGGCTTTGGTTAGTTTGTATTTAAGAGGGGAACGCTCAAGAAGCTTTGCACATAGCTTCTGTAGACATGTCTTACAATCTTGTCTAAAGAGCAGAATTTCCTTTTCTGATACACCTTTAGTTTTTCTAATGGCCTCTCTGGTTGCATATCCAAGATCCAAATACTTTGCATTTAAAAGGTTGGTTTCGTTGAAAATGCTTAACTCAAGCAATGACCTAGCAGCATCCAGCTTATCACTTTTTACAAATCTCTTCATTAGAGATTTCATAAGAGAAATTAAAGCCTCATACAAGAAGGGTGCAAGAGGAGCATCTGATTGAAATTGAATGAGGAATGGTTCTACCATGATTGCAACGGACTGAAAAAAAGCTAGTTTAGGTGCAAGTAGCTTGTCTTTCACAGAAGTTGAGATAATATGAAAGCTACGACAATTGGGTGCTTTCTTTGCTGCAATGGATTCATTTACATATGTGACTACATTGGGGAGAATAGTTTCCGCTCGCTCAGCAACTTCTATATTTTGCAACCACCTAACTGCACAGAACTTTTTAGGATAGAGTTCACTGCCACTATAATGTACATAATCTGCTCTACGAATCTAATAACCACGATTCATTGAAACATGTTTTTTTATATTTCGACATTGTCTGGATTTTAATCTATATCAAATATCTTCAGCGCACACACACATGCGCACGCACACGCACATACACACACACCTAAAAACTGAACAAAGGTATAACTTCTAATTCAAAGGGATTGATTTGAATGCCTCAGTGAAAGAATTAGTGAAAATGGAAGGTAAGGCAGCACAGCACGAACTAAGGAACATTATCACTTTTAAAAACTGCGTCGTTACGATTAGAAATGAAGGAAATAGTATATCACTTCGTC
Source organism: Timema poppense (assembly GCA_902141375.1). NCBI lineage: Eukaryota > Metazoa > Arthropoda > Insecta > Phasmatodea > Timematidae > Timema > Timema poppense. The sequence goes on from CABFOV010005577.1 coordinate 36,308, forward strand.
AAACTGTTTTTTCAGTCATGTTAACATTTTAACAAAAATCTAGTAAAAGTTAAATTAAATTGTATTAGTTTTTACGTCCTCTTTTGAACTAAAATAATTGTTATTAGTTAGGTAATCCAGGAAAAGTGGTTTTAAAATTGGAATTAATATAATGTATTTAACAGTACTTGCTCATGCGTATGACAAAGACTTGAATATCTAGTTCTAGATTCTCCCATGTTCGTATGAGTGATGTCATCAAATTATCAAGGTCAAGAACCATCCCTATTTCTCTTTCGCTCACAGATCAGTTCTGCCTACACCCGCTAGTTACACTCACCCTTTCTTTGTTCAGTTCCGACTTCAGTCTATTATTAGACGGGCTCACTGGATGGCTTGCTACAAAAATAGATCTTTGTAGGAATATTTGCGTCAATACAGTAAACAACTCATGTTAGAACACCATCTCTAGGCATTTGCATTTTGTATCTATTGCAGTCTATAAATTCCCTGACCTGTCAGTAATTTTAAGTTAATTCCCTGACTTTTCCTGGTTTTCCCTATATGTAGCCACCCTGGAAATGTAGACCAAACAATGATAACACCGAAAAATGTTGTCATAGAAGACGAAACTACTACTAAATAAGGTGAATGGAATAAAAATAGAGAATATATAATTTTGCCAAACCGACCGCCTGTAGCAAGGTCCACAGGATCTGGGGAAGAATGATAGAAGAAAATTCGTCACTAGAGAATGCAAGTGTTCTATGTCCAATTTTCCCTCTTTTGTGTACAAGACCATTGAAGTTTGACCTTGTATATAAAACCAATGTTAGTAGATGAAAGCTTGAGTTTGTATCTTCTTAAGTAATTATATAGTAGTCTCAATTTCTCCGCAGGTGAATTATATGCATTCTAAATAAACGTAAACACCAAATATCTAAAATTTAATAATTTTGGTGATAGAACACTTGCATTCTCAGGTGACGAATTCCCTTTTATGATAACTGTTAAATGTGTTTACTCAACCCATTAATTTTTTTNGGCAGGAATTAAATGTGCGTAAAAATAGGCTATTTTTGCAGTGTTTCAAAACAAATGTTTTCTGGCTTTTACTTTTATTTGAATCTATTATTTTATTTAAAATGTAATTAAATACTTTTTAAAATGTCACATACTGACACAAAACAACTTTAATAGTTCATTAGTGCATGATAAGCTTATAACCTTGGTCTAATTCTATTCCATCTTCTTTGCTGCTTGAATCAGATGTGACACTGTCCACACCACCATTTGTATCACTTTCCTCACCTAATTCTTTCTGAATCTAAAATGGTCTGAAAAAATAAATGTTAGAGCTAAAAAAAAAAAATCTGTAGTTTTTGAAGTAAAGAGAAGAGTTCCATAAGTTGGCCTTGGGACCATTTTCTTATCATAGGGAACAGTTCCCTATGTCTACTCCCATGGGTAATGGGAAGAAAGATGTCTAAACTTATCCAAAATAAAGTTAAGCTATTGAGACTAATAAATAAAGGTCATATTTAGCATAGACAACAATAACTCACCACTCAAAATCCTCCAATTCACATTCACACACTTCAAGTTTCACAGGTCGGTCATAGTCGCGGCCATTGTAACAGTTTGAGTGTGGAACACGACGCTCGTAAGTTTCCTTACGACCCAAGAGGCATGGCATGCGTGGTCCTGAAACTGCACTCGGCGACCAGAATTTGTAGTCGTCTTTGGTGCAAACATAAGCTGGAAAACCAAACACTATTGACCAAAGTTTCTTTCTATTGGTAGTAATTTTCAAAAAGGAGTGAAAGAGACCACAAATTCACAAAAGATTTAAACAAAAAACAAGAGAAAGGTTTCTAAGGTAACAATAATTTGAGTTAAGTGTGCAAACATAATTAATGTGTCAATCCTTTGAGTTTATAATAGTTTTTTTAGTAGTTACGTATAAAACCAGACCAACATTTTCATGAGGCTAGAGAATCATTATCTACTAAAATGCTCAAATGAGTAAAAGTGAACCATATTAAAAAACTCAAATCATGAGTCAATTAAGGCAATTATTAAACACTATCTATTTATAATTGGCCAGTGAGAGGTAATTATAAACCTCATGTTCATTTAGTAATGAATAAAATGATAGAGTATTAGGAAAAAGTAGAACACAAATAAAAGAAAAGACACTAACACAAATTTACACACACTTCAATATTTCGATGCTATTAAAGCACCTTCCTCAGGAAGTAGTAGTAATTAGACTACTAAATGTTAGGCTCCTCTCTTACGGGTTGACGGTAACGGGAATTGAGAAGCTCAATGTTTGAATCTATACTAAGTATCTTGAAGGCAGTTTTTACCAAACGGTGATCTAGTCCTCCTCTAAGCAAATGCGTGTTCCTTTAATCTACATTCTTCCTTTTTAATCCCAACACAATTAAAGCAATTCAAATTAGGATAGCCCAAGCGGTAAGACGCACTGAAAATATACTCATATAAATATCATGTTCATTCAGTCTTAAACAAAAATTTAAAAAAAACTGAGTTTAACCGTCACTCGAAGTGATGCGTGAAATATCTGCTAAAATTGCCATTGTCGCTCACAGCAATCCCATGTTTTTGAGCTCTTAATTCAGTATTAAGTCAAAAGATGGGGTAGATTTTATTTCCACTACATTCTTGTATGTTCAAGCTACTTTTATTTGTCTNACATTCTTGTATGTTCAAGCTACTTTTATTTGTCTTTGCACTGAGAGTTTTGATACATTGAACACGATTGTAAACATGGCCACTAAAATGTAGGTTGTGATTCAAGACACAGAAATACTTATTGATAGCTCAAGCAAGAGTGATCAATTTGTGATTATGAAAGCAGGGATTCTGAATTTGTAAATAACGAAACAACAGGAATTATATTCTAGTGAAAGATCGGAACAAGTAGGAGTGGCAGCTGACATAGATAGGCGAATGTGAATACGAGTGATTCCTATTGGGATGAAATAAATCTTGGATATCAGAATAATCCACCACAACCTCGTCATTATTATGCAGAAGTACCAGGTTTTAAGTCCCTCCCCATTTCTGATTCCAAGTCTTATTTATTTTAGACTTTATTTTACTATAACCCTGCTAAAGTTTATGGTCACTTAAACAGCTGCTTTGCATAACCCAATTTTAGCGTAAAATCTAAAGTTAGTTTTTTTGTAAACTTTATTTACTCAGTTTCTCCCCCCCTCCCCCCTTTTTTTTTTGGCAAGTTGTTTTGCGTGTTTCACATTCCTTCCGATAGAATGAAACCTAGGTCGGGGGATTGGACGGTGATAATCGACTTTCTTTACGTTTTTTTCAATGACTTATTCTATTTCAAGCTATTTAAATTTTCAAAGCTTAAAAATTAATGTTAAGTAAAACCCTATTTTTTTTAAATATCTTGGCTAGTAATTTTTTTACTATGATTAAAAAAGTATGTGTATAATTATATAATCGGATTGGCAAGCATGTTAGCTAATTTATGTAAAATTTTTAGTGCAAGTTCAAAGACTAATAAGTAGGGAGATGTTAAATTCGCTTTTGCAATAAAACAAAATTTTTACACAAATTCTACTGTTTTCACACGAATAACACAAATTTAAGCTTTAGTTCTAAATAAACACAATTTCTTTGTAATCTGGCAAATACCATATCATGCAATATAATTTTCAAAGCAGTAACAATGGTGATAGCACTATACCAGGGCTGATGTTTATACAAGTAGTAAAAGCTTTTACTTATTTTATCGGTATAAAATGGATCACAGGAAAAATGTATGTTTTTCAGGATATTTAAGCTTTTCTTTTATCAGAGGCCAACATTAAAAACGCGATTCCTATTTTTACAAATTATGATACCTAAATTTCGATAGATAGATTCACTGTTTACAGCCTTTAAAGATTTCACGCTAGGTCCAAGCAAGGACATTAATAAATATGGACCAACAGGCAGTCATATTTGGCAAAATTATATCTTCTTAAATTTTATTCTCTTCTCCTTATTTGATCAGTAGTTTAGTCTTCTATGACATGTTTCGATGTTATTATTGTTTGATCTAAACCTAAGTTTATAATCGATTATTTCAATATTGCTATTTGTAAGACACGAAGGTAATGATATTGAGAATGAGATATAGTTTGATATTACTCAACGTGAAATGTTTTGTGCGTTTTTATATTTGATTTTTCTCCAAATATGTTAATGAATAGTTAAATACACAACAATAACAAAAAATGTAGACAGTTTTATCCTAGTTTTTGTAATTAATACTAATTCGAGTTGTATTTATGTAAATAATAACATTTCTTTCAGCTTATTTCATCACTTTTTGAAAAAATAACACCACTTTTCCCTTAAAAATAGCCTCTCCTTTTGCATGTCTCTACTAATAAACTATTAAAATTTAAACAAAATATTTTACTATACAGCAAAATAACTAACTGAAAGCATTGCGGAGGTCGACTTTAAGAATGAGCCATTGGTGTGCTCCAACAAATGAGCCAAACATGGTGAAGATGGTGGTGTTCTCCCCAGGCTCAGTCATCAGCCCATACACGCGAAGATTGTTCCGGCTGAACTCAAAGGTTTGCCAAGTTTCTCCGTCATCTGTCGAATAGAGCAGTTCGCGGGTCTCCCCATGAGCCTTGTAGTACTTAACTGCCACTAAAACACCGCCATGGTCGCCAAAGTTGAAGAAGTAGTAGTCATTCAGAATCTGAATAAAATAAAATAAGAACATCATATAAATTAATAATTATGTGGTATTAATAGCACTTATTCTAAAATATTTGTCTGATTAAAAAAGACTGGAGAATATTTGGGCATTGATAAACTTACTGAATTGAACAACTATGTGGGCTGATAATCATATGTAGAGAATTGTTTTTTTAATGGATTTTAACACAAAGGTTTTCTATAACAGCTTAATCTAAGAATAAGAATGGATATATATTAACTTGAATATTGGATGGGAAAACAGTGATGAATTGCCACTCCCAGTTAGGGATGAAAAAAAAAGTATCAGTACTTTACTAGTATCGATATTTTCTTTTCAATACTGGTATTTTTTTCATAGATACTTTTACTGATATTAGTAATCACACTCCGGTATCGAAAGACAACTTTTTTGTTATCTTCACTTATATTGAGATTATATGTTTACTAGGGTGGACTGTGGAGGAAGAACAAATGACACTATTTCTCAATTCTCACTCATTTCCTGCAAGACAAGCAACAAGCGGCTCT
>CABFOV010005578.1:0-21362 GCA_902141375.1 Timema poppense
GGAAGGGTTTGGTAATCAGATAAATCTTTGCCGTGACCGAGGATTGAACCCCGGCCGCCAGCATAGAAGTCTGACACCTTAAACCCTAGACCGCCGGGTCACCCAGCACTCGAGTAAATACTCGCTTTGCGGTCCTTGTTATTCTTTATATATATATATATATTTTTTTTCTACCAGCTAATTGAGAATATACCTTATTGACTGGCATGTTTTACGTGCTCTCTCTATTTAAAACCCTTGATCTTGTAAATCTCATTTTTCAAAAATTGTATCAGATTGCTACGTAAAAATGATTTTAATGGCTTAAATGTTCCATTCACATGCGTTTTCAATACAAAATATTTGTTGTTAAGAACGAAATTGAAAAACTTGCTTGGTAAGCAAATCACATTTCGGATTCTTTCTAGAAGTAGGCTACAAAAAAAATAATTATTTCGGTGATCCTATCCCCAAAATCGCAAATAATAAATTAAAATAAGAAACAAAATAGAAAATATATAAATAAACCTTAATATTTACTATGAGTTGATGATCCTAATCATCCTATAGTTTAATCTAAAGTTTATTTGCTTCTAATATATGTATAATTCATCTATTATTAGATGTACGGTATTTAAAATAGAATAACACTACAATAATACAATATATGAGCTGCATTCCAAACAACATTTTCTAAACCACTCACCATTATGTTATGTTCATTTTTAATATAATATAAATTTTAATTGAAGTAAAACAAATCACTAAATAAATTACACAATTACAAGAGTTGATCATAGTACGTCAAATAACTTTTAATATTGATATTCAAGTTTAACATAATGTTTATTGGACTACTAATTTTTCCCAAATTGCATAACATTTCACTATAAAATATTAATAGTTTTTTTTTGTTTTCTCTTTTTATCAACTGTATGAAACATCTTAAAAAGCATACTTTTGTATTGACTGCACATTAGTCAGGCAACATGAAACCTGAAGATTAGGTAGCTGTATGTCAATTGTCAATGTCAATGCCGACAGGAAGAGTTTATGTTAGACCTTTAAGTATCGAATTCCATTGCAAGCCGCCAAACACCCGAGTAATTAGTTTACTTCCAACCGATACTCATGGGACTATTCGAGTAAACACTAAATACCCAGTACTCATAAATACTCCATACGCGATTGTACGCGCTTTATCCCTTATTTATGCTCGGACAGCAGCTACATATTAGCTTTGGCCGTGGCTGGAAAGTGGAAAAATATCAGTCCATCGAGACACTGTAAATACCAGTCACAGTGAAAAATCACTGGTATAAATCACCGATATTTTAAAATCACAGTCACTATATTCACTCATGTCGTAGAATCACTGTTTCGCCCATTTTGTAACGAGTGGGACCTGAGTGCTTTCATTGTTTTACCCTGGCTGCACTCCTTGTTCTCTCTGTCTTCCTCCTTGTATGGCAGGTAGCAGTGGCCTTCTCACTTGCCTGGGGGATTAGAGAGGACGGGGGATGGGGCACAAGTCTGGAAGGGTCTGGATCTTTTTAATTCTGGCCTAGTATTCTAGAAGTGGAGGATTCGGGACCCTTAGCTGTGACCACTCCTATATATACCAGAGGTGCTCAGTTCTTGATTCTCAACTAGTGAGTCCGGGAGTCCCCGGTGTGAGTTGTGGACCAGCGTGTCCAGTGTGTGGGCCAGCGTGACCAGCGAGCGGGTCGGCGTGTCCGCGGGTGGGTCGGTGAGTCCGACGTTTGTGTATCGCAGGTTATAGCAGTGTATCGTGTGCGGGACAAGTGTTGGCCTAAGTACACGGGTGATGTATACATTTGTTGTTACTGTGGACTACTGTTTTAATGAACATTTTTGTGACTGTTTCTAATATTTGAATAGCTATGACGTATTTTATAGTTGTTAATTTGTTTAGTTAGTTTGATTCTATTTCCATGTGTTCTTATTGGTTTATTAATTTACAAACTTGATTAAGACTTTTTCTATTTTATTTAATGACTTGATGAGCTGTAATTGATTTAGATGTATAGTTAATCAGTGTGTGTTTGTATGTATGTATGTTTTAGTTTTAATATTCAAAACCTTAAATATTCTGTGGGCATTTTCATTCGTGTTTACTCAGCAACCCACCCCAGTATACTTAAAATAACTCGTGGTTTGCACGGTGACGTGTGACCAGGTCACGCGTGTCCTACGTTACAATATGTATACGATTTGATAAGATCTATCTTCTTACGACTTTTAAGTGTCTTCTTTTATTTGGCATCTCACGGCGTACCACCGGGAACAATTGAACGTGCCACGGTTCGGCAGCCGCTGCTTTGGATCATCTGCAGTTATAGAAATGCTCAAAGTATTGTCTATTATTTCAAATGTTATTTACCCTTCATATTTTCCAATATTTGAAACTATGTATTCCAACATTACATTGTTGCGAGTAGCTTTTGAGACACAAAACAAACAAGTCCAGCGAAAAAGCGGGTACAACAGGTCTCAGAATAGTCCTAATCATGCTCTGGAAAATTTTACTGTCAATTATTACGTGGAGTGTTGTCATACTGGAATATTTTTGTAAATATTGTTCAAGGCTATGTTTGGCAAGTTTCGTCAATGTATTAAAAATGCTTCGTCATTTGCCTGACAATGAGACGAGTGGAATGAATTGTTCTGGATGGATCTCATAAACTGTTTGTTATCTAATTTAACCGAGGACATGCCTTTGAATGGTTTAAAGGCGTGACTTACTCGGTGGATTTACAGTAGACGTGTTTTGTGCAGATTGCATCTAAAGTCAGACAATCTTAAAATTCCCCTCTCCTGACTCTAAGGACCTGGGCGCTCCTTAATACAACTGTTTGCTCATACTTGAAATCTAAAAATATACACTTTGTGTCTCCTATTTTAGTTATAAGCGTATCACAGCAGCCTTTTTTTTCACTTTTATACTTTCATTTATATTTTTAGATTACTTTTTTTTATTAATAGTTTAGTTTGTGAACCTATTAAAAAATAAATCCCAAAAAATTATTTAAGATTTAGTTTGTGCGAATTCAAAATGTTCAGTTTCAAATCCAAACCGAATCTTGGCTAACTTAATCAAATCTAATCCGAATCGAATCTCATGACTAGAATAAATTTTGAGTCGAGTCTTAATCGAATCTTTAGTCTTAGAAAAAATGTCGAGTCAAATCTGAATCGAATCTCATGCTAAGTTTATTTTATCGAATCGAGTCCTGTCCTGAGCTGGAAAGCTGAAATCTGACAGGAAGGTCGAGAGAGAAACTGTCCAATGTAGCAAAAAATATAATCTAATTTCATAATGGGGCTCCGGGAAATGGGAGCGGGGGTTAGGGGGGTGCTGATAATAATTATATATATTAGATAATGTAGACAAAGCACTTCAAATAACTAAATAAATTTTAAAATTTTACATTTCTAAGTGAAAGTTAGATAAATAGGTAAGGGGAGTTCAAACTTTCAAAAACTAATACAAATAACTACTTTTCAGTGTAATAGAAGACTGAACCTCTTCCGTCAGGTATAAGGACTCATCCATGAAAAGGGAAGGGGACTTTGGGGTTGAAAGTTTTCAACGTTATTAACACTTGTTGGTGATTCAGAACATTTAAATTTATACGAGTATTTGTATAGCGATAACTCCAAACCACCAATTAAGACATTTTAACACCGCGTTTTACTACCTATTAAGTTTATACGCTTATGTAGGAGACACTTTTTTTTATTTCCCCCTTAACTACAAAATAGTTGACCTTAGAACCAAATTAACATAGTCATTAGATACTGTCGTATGTACCTTAATAATATTTGTGGCTGTTAACTCGTATTTAAAATGCCTGCATATATAAAAAAAAAAGTTCGTGCTTACAAATGTTCCATGGTACAACATATTGACATACCATGGAATACTACCCTTTGTACCATGAACCACATCAATTTAGTAGGAGTAATTAAGAACGCAACATAAACCAAAATCAATTATTTTATTGGATACATTTACTATAAAAATGAGAAATTGAACAAAAATATCCAACAAAATTCAAAATTCGAATTAAAGGTTTAAAAAAAATTCTAATTCAATTTAAGGCCTGAGTACAAAAGTTACACCTGTAAGTTTTCCAAGCACTTTTGTCTGAACCAGTACAAAGTTCATGAGTCCATCGAGGACAAATAACTCAACGGATCCACTGTTCACTTCCTTTGTCTTGCCGATATGGCTGATTACAGTATAAGCATTTTTTAGGTCCGTGAAGTTGGCAGCACTACTAACTGAACAAATTATAAAACCTATGCCAATATTTAGTGCTGAATTTGTGTCACAAGAATATCCTATCATAATTTGTGTCATTGTAGTTTTCGTGAATACAAAAAAAAACGTGGGTGTTTCTGGCAGCACCACTAACGACACAAATTCTGAAACCTATGCCAATATTTAGTGCGGAATTTGTGCCACAAGAGTATCCTATCATAATTTGCGCCACTGTAGTTTTCGTGAAAACCCCCCAAAAAACGTGGGTTCTGCTGGCAGCACCACTAACGGCACAAATTCTGAAACCTATGCCAATATTTAGTGCGGAATTTGTGCCACAAGAATATCCTATCCCCATAATTTGTGCCACTGTAGATTTTGTGGAAACTCAATAAAACACAGTGTGTGCTGCTGGTAGCAAATTCTTACAAATTTTTACCAAAATATAATAATGAGCTAAAATTATATGGCTCGATGAGAATGGATAATTAATATCAAAAATGTATGCTTTAAAAATATTTTTTATTTAAATTAATTAAAATACACATTGTTTGGTAATGTATCTCTACATATAATTTTCTAATTATTATTATTATTATTATTAGCACCGCGTCTTACTACCCGTTCGGGTTATACGCTCTTACGCTAATGTGTAATGGTAGGGTGATTGTGAGATGAAATGAAGGACCTACAGTTTAACGTGGAATCCGAACCACGGTGGAGGCCTGGCATTCCTCACATTCACAAGATGTCTTGTCAGAGGTGAAGGAAAATTTTCTAATGTTTTGTGTATTTCCACATAATCAAGAATCCCCTAAATTACCTAGAAAGCTGAAATTACGCAAATTGATAATATTGACTTGGTGTTTTGGGGTTTCATAAGGTCACACAACGTTTTCTTTTAAAATTAAAGATCTAACTTACTCATAAAAAAAATTAATAGTTTACTTAAGGGTGAAAAGAGAGAAAAAACTATTTATCGTAATTGGTTTTAACGATTTTGATTAAAATTCATATAATGGTACGATATAATATTACTAACAAATTGGCGTATTTCATTTTCTTGGGAAAATGATTTAGAGGGTACTTTGCACGTGCTAGTATTTCCACTTTTTAGTGTAGACCATGAAACAGACTCAACGGATCCGGTTTCCATGGGGATGTTGTTACAATGTATATTAGCTTCGAGGAGAAGGAGCTTGAAGGCCATGTTTCAGATCAGCAGGAAACTATGGGCCGCATGCGGCCTGCGTCGCCAGTTTGTGTCACCTGAAGGATTTTGTACAATTGCTAGTTATTAAACAACATTTAGGTAGGCTAAGAAGCAACATGAGTCATGATATATTTAAATTTATTTGCTATAACATATTAGATTTTATCTGCTTTCTTTGTTTACCAAAGTTATATAGCTATATGACTAATACATGTAGTTTTGTATGGAAATAACGTTCATTATTTAGTAAATTTAGATTTATGTCACATGCTAGAGACCTTACAGATGTCCATGTGGCCCTTAGAGAGAAACATTTGCCCACCTTTGATCTAGATTATGGCGTTACTAAGAAGACAAAAATGTAAGTTTTAATAATTTGTTAGATAACTACAACACTTAAGTGTTTAGTCTGCCAATTTTCAACTATTTACCTTAACGGGAAGTTTGATAATATCTCTGGACTGAAAAACACAGAATGTATCAAAGTTGCAGCCATATAAATGGGATAGATGATATGTATTATCAGTCTATCGCACATTTAGTAGTCAAAAATAGGATTGAGTGGTACCAGTTTTTCCCTCTCATTGCTATTCGATGGAAATATTTGAAAAAGATTGCTCTTCTTCTCCCTAATAGGGGTTGTATTATCCTACTACACTAGGCTAAAAAATATTAATTCGACTATGCTTCTTTTCTCCAAAACCATTTATGGCACAATACATAAAACTGATTTATTTATGTGGTACAGCCTAAGGAATAGTAAATAATATCCTGTGGCCTGATAAAAAAAATATTTTTATTTAGGTTACACAAGTAGTAGTGATAGGCGGTAGTACATTTAAGTATTTTATGGAAAATTAAGGTAGCACCAACTATGAAAATGGGTTTTTGTACCACAAACTCAGTAAATATTACTGACAATATTTTCGTAATTTGTGCTTTTAAACTGCTGCTGGTAGCTAACGAAAGTTTTCTGTTATTTCCACGAAAACTATTTAAATGCCAACTATTCACTCAAAAAACTACTTGAGCACTAAATATCCTCACGTGTTTCTCAAATGTGTAACATTGTAGGTGATAACAGTTAAGGCTAAAAGTTTATTTGAAAGACAGGGGTTTTTTCTACATCAACGGTCACATGGTTTAAAAGGAGTCAGCCTTATGATATAATAATTGCCGCTGACTGTGAGGACAAGGCAAGAATCTTAGCCAGGTGGTTTTGAACATATTATGATTGATCACATCTCCTTACCCTCTTTTACACACACACACACACACACACACACACACACACTCTCACACACTTAATGCTAGTGTGGGTGCACTTACTATAAACGACCTTGCTTAATTTAAACATGAGGCTGCTGGTATTTTCATTAAAATTATGGCGACACAAATAATAGGTGTAGGATGTTCTTTACGACTCAAATTTGGTATTCATTTTTGGCATAGGTCTCAGAATGTGTATTGTTGAGGGTGCTCCCAGCCGCATCCACAGTATTTTAGTATTTTCTAGAAAAATATGAGATCACAAATTACAGGAGTTGGATGTTCTTATAGTACAAAAACTAAGAAATAGGTCACAGATTTTTAAATGTTTGCCATTAATTTACTAAAATTACTATGTGAAGCTAGCAGCATCCAACTTGTTTAAATATTTTTTTCTATAACTATTGTGGGCTTGCGGCACAAATGATGGGAAAAGTAACATACTTTCGGCACAAATTGGCCACTACATAGTAGCATAGCCTTAAGCATCTTTTCACAAACACCGTACGTGACAGTGCTATGTACTCGTAATCGCAATGTATACCTAGTGGTAAATTATTTTGAACGATGGTAAATAAATGTAAAAAAATACACATTATAGTATAATAATGGTAAAAAATAATGCTTAATTGTACACTATAACATCTAGGGACTCGGTAGCTCATATTTGTCTGCATCTAGCCGTTAGTGTATACAATTATTAGCTTTACAATTAATAAATAATACAATTATTTTTATTAAGTGTTTAAAAACTTTGGACAAATATTAATACAAATATTTATTTAAAAAATTATTTTATCAATATATTAAACAGCTATATTAAAGTTGCTAATTTTTAGATTTTTCATCTATGGTCATAAAATATATCTCATATATTGGTCAGAGCTTTGTTGCTACCTTGAACTTCTGTGGACTCCAGTTGGATATCACTATGACGTCACAGAGTGTGCATGCGAAAGAAACTAAAGTCAGGCTTGAAGTAAATGCTGGTCATTACAAATTGTCGTTAACACAACTTATCGTTTTAGTTGTTTTAATGAAACTACGGTGGCACAAATTATGGAGATAGGAAATTCTTGTGTCACAAATTCAGCACTAAATTTTAGCATAGCTTTTATAATTTGTGCCGTTATGGGTGCAGCCAGCAGCACCCACTTTGTGTGTGTGTTGTTTTTTTAATTTCCACGAAAACTACAGCGGCACAAATTATGGAGATAGCTTATTCTTGTGGCAAAAATTCAGCATTAAATATTGGCATAGAATTTGTGCCATTAGGTTTCAGAATTTGTGCCATTATGGGTGCTGCCAGTTACACCCACCATGTTTTTTTATGTTTTCACGAAAACTACAGTGGCACAAATTATGGAGATAGAATATTCTTGTGGCACAAATTCACCACTAAATATTGGCATAGGTTTCAAAATTTGTGTCGTTATGTGTGCTGCCAGTTGCCCCCACCATGTTTTTTGATGTTTTCACGAAAACTATGGCGGTACAAATTATGGAAATAGAAAAATCTTGTGACAAAAATTCAGCACTAAATATAGGCATTGGATTCAGGATTTGTGTCGCTATGTGTGCTGCCAGCAGTACCCACTGTGTTTTTTTTTGGGCCTTTTCATGAAAACTATGGCGGCACAAATTATGGGGATAAGATATTCTTGTAGTACAAATTCACCACTAAATATTTGATAGGTTTCAGAATTAGTGCCGTTAGGTTTCATAATTTGCACCGTTATAGGTGGGTGGTGCCAGCAGCACCCGCTGTGTTTTGGGGGTTCTCACTAAAACTACCATAGCACAAATTATGGGGATAGGATATTCTTGGGGATCAAATTCAGCACTAAATATTGACATAGTTTTTAGAATTTGTGCCGTTATGGGTGCAGCCAGCAGCACCCACTTTGTGTGTGTGTTGTTTTTTTAATTTCCACGAAAACTACAGCGGCACAAATTATGGAGATAGCGTATTCTTGTGGCAGAAACTTATCACTAAATATTGGCATAGAATTTGTGCCATTAGGTTTCAGAATTTGCGCCTTTATGGGTGCTGACAGCAGCGCCCATTGTGTTTTTTGGTGCTCTCACGAAAACTACTGGGGCACAAATTATGGAGATATGATATTCTTGTGGCACAAATTCAGCACTAATTATTGCCATAAGGTTCAGAATGTGTGTGGTTATGAGTACTGCCAGCAGCACCCATTGTTTTCCCGAAAACTATGGCGGCACAAATTATGAGGATAGAATATTCTTGTGGCACAAATTTTGCACTCAATATTGGTATAGGTTTTAAAATTTGTGCCATTATGGGTGCTGCTACGTGAAGTTGGCAGCACCCAGAGTTTTTTAAAATGTTTTCACAAAAACTATGACGGCACAAATTATGGGGATAGGATATTCTTGTGGCACAAACTCAGCACTAAAAATTGCCAAAGGTTTCATAATTGGTGCCATTAGTGGTGCTGTCAACTTCATAGACCTGCATTCTTCGTCCACACTATATTCATCGTCAGTGGAGTCTAAGGGAACAAAATCGTCTACCTTAATCTGTTTCTTAGACTGTTTGGTAGGAAGTTGACTGTATAGTTTCGCATCACATGAACACGGAATGTTTTTACTATACGACACACGAAGATAAAAATACATTTGTTTAGTTAAAACTTGTTGAACGTGACAAACTCGTGGCCTCCAGTTTTATGTCAGAGTATTACCGTGCTATCGCATGAAACAGCTCATCCATTGTTTATCTGCTTTTTTTCTACATTACCATTCTCAGGATTTTTTTCCCCCCTCATTTGCTACCGTAAATTTATATGCCAGCTGCCTCACGTCTTTTTTTGAGAAACTATATTTCATTTTCGTAACTTTTTCTATGTATTCCACTACTATTTTTTCTTTCTCTACAGTAAACACTCGATTGACATCAAAGTTTGTAGAGTACTTGTATGTTTCTGCCCCAGATTTCTTAAAAACAGCCAAGTTTTTTGAAAGATTATCAAGCTTTTCGTTATACACCTCAAATGCCTCCATAATGGAATTTTTTAATCTGGATAGCAGTAACAGCTTCTATTGCTTTTTTCATAGCGTCTGAGTCGACCGGCACCCTCTTCACACCAGACTTACTTTGTGGCATTGTAATCTGGAATAATAAAATAATAAAAATTACATGACACACCTAGGAGCATGTTCCAAGATATGCCATGTGTTTGTGTTCCTTGGTACAATAGGGCGCCATTTTTAAGAAACATTTTTTTCTAACTTTTAAGTTATAACTAGGGAAAAAAGCAAACAGTGTATTTTACTCACCGAAGAATAGTGAATACGATGGACCAATTGTTTAACGTAAACACATTATATCGCCATAGGCCAACCGGTTGAAGCACCGACCGGAAACCGAAAAGTGTACCTAGGTACGTTATGCTCTAGGTACAACCATCTCCCCTACTAATTACACTAATGGGTTAGGGATTAGGAAGGTTTAATTTAAAGTAAATACACCCGCATTTGCGTGGATGGAAAGTGGAAAACCATTTAGGGAAATAACCTCTGTGCACCCAACCGGTATCGAACCCCAATCTCACCGTCTTTGAAATTATTAAATGAGGGTTGGTGAAATGGGAGGTTTCAAGGATTCCAAAACTAATAGGAAAATCTACTTCTCACTATAGTAAAAAATTTAAATTTGTTTATCAGGTTTAAGTATGGATATTTCTAAATCTAAAAATATAGAACCAGAGAATACGTAGGTCTAGAGGGGTGGAAAAGAAAAAGGGAAAAGGAGGCTTAAACCCAATAGAAAAAAAATTATCTGTTAAATATAAAATTGAAATATTTTCATAAATGTCGAGCTACAGCCCCAAATAGCCAGAAGAGTTTAAAAAAAAAATATTTAATAATTGGGGATTCGGGAAATGGCAGACGGTATAAATTTCGAAAATTAATAGAAACATCCACATTGAGGTTTTATACAATGTAAATTCGGCAAGAAGTTTAGCTAGGCCTCCTCATATAAACCGTAAAATTTTGAATCTAAAAATGGAAAGGAGGGTCAGAAAATTTGGGGTTTCAAAAAACTCTAAAATATCTGAAAAAATAACTTATCTGTGTGGCGTAAACTTAAAATTTTGCATGTACGGTATAGAAGATTTAACACCTAAGAAAGAGAGGGGATCGATAAGCGATGTGATTACATAGTTGAACATTGAGGATTTGCCATATTTTTAATTAATTTATTTACTTATGTTACTTCGTTCCACTTATTTTAAGTTTGTGTTTAGTCAAAGGTTGCGTTAGGCTGTACGCTTAGTTTATGCGTTGGATAATGTTTGGTTTTAAATATTTTATTCATTTTAATCTATTTATTGACATATTTAGCTTGGTATTGTACAGGCAAGAATTATAAATAATCTGGCAGCTGTATTTTGGACGTCCAATTTTATATAGTTTTGATACGGCTTATTAATTAGCATTACAATTACAGGAGTTTAAGTTTGGGGTAAAAACTAGCATCTACCTATTGTTGGAAGCTAAAACTATTTAAAAACACGAGCTGATGAAATAGCTCGGTGGGAAATTATGCTCTTTGTTGAGACATGATATATTTCTGCAACAGCACCTATTATCTTATTTAATATGATCTATGGTAAACTTTGATTCTCTTTTTTCATCTATATTTCATCAAAAATACGTATTATTATTTCTATTTGTATGTTATTAACTTCCGTTAATATTGATAAGTGTTGATTAAATTTGTCTAAAATATTATTTTAGTTGCTTTACTTCTCTAGCTAATTTAGTTTTAACAATATTATTTGAGATGGTCAGTGTATTGGGACTGCTTTATTAGATCTATAGTTTCGGGTATTTGATTAATTACGTATTGGAAAATTATGACTATAGCATGTAGCATACTGTTTCTATTAGAAACATCATTAAATGAAATTACAAACAATTATTTATTACCTTTCCTCTGACAACATTAGCAAATTCAATCAAAAATTGTCAGCCCATACAGAGCACAAGCCACAAGAAGATTTATTGATGTGGAATATGTATAAATATATTTTCCCATTAAGCTCACGTTATATACAGATCTTACTTCTCACAGCAACAGAGCGAGATACTCATTGGATCTGTACATAATATTATGATGGTACCATCATTCATATTTATGACAGCGCCAACAGTTAAAAGAATAGTAGCATGACAGACGATCAACTGTATTTCCTTCATCGACTATTTCCACATGAACCTATATTGTTCATAAGAAAGTCTAGCAACAGACGAATGTGTTCGATTGTAGCGTGTTTGCCGTTGCATGCCTTGTTGATATTGTCAATGTATTAATCCATATGTCCAAACATTTGATATCTATTCCTTCTCTTTGATCTCACTTTTGCCGTTTCCCGTTATTGCCTATAATGCGAATAATTCAGTTGCGAAATTAGGTAGACTAAAAAACAATTTAAAAAGGTTTACCAAAATCTTTGACATCGATAGATTGTGGAAGAGATGCAGACATACAACATATCAAATGGTAGGTTGTATAGATACAGATTATTAAAGATAAAAACGACTCGAACGTAATCGGAGAAGGATGGTTAGTTCCAGGTATTGGGAGATAGTCTAAGGTGCAGTGTGAGACTTAGAGGCAATGAGTGAAATAAATGCAAGACTTAAAAGTATACGCGAGAGAAATTCAGTGTTAAAAGACTTAGAGACGGAGCTTGAAATAAACTATAGAATATCTAAAGCAAAAATAAAAGAAACTGGGTGATTTTAAATGGAAACCGCGTGTAGGTACAAACTAGGTGTATACTTAAGTGTGACCCTTCTATTTTATTGTTACAGGTTACATGCCGATAATATATAATTACAACCAAACTATTAAATAGAAAAGAGAAACATAGGAAATATGTTGCAACAATAGCAAACTAAAATTGGATCCATTATTTGAGCCAAAATACCTTAGAATCAATGCATTTTAAATTACATAATTTGGTACTTCATGTATCATAACAGATGGAAATGTCATGTTTACTTTTAAAATTCAAGAATATGTAATACACTATAGCTGTATCGCATAACTCTGACCAAGTATTATATAATATCGTGTAAGTATCAAGCCTGAACGATGCATGGTACTGATAAATGAGCAATGATTAAGTACGTATATCCGATGCATCATGAACAAGCACTTACTGTTTAAACTTGTAAGGTAGTAAGGGTTTCTTTAACAGTCCCGTATTCACCATTCTTAACGAAATTTCAACAAACCTTACCAAACTTCAACAATCTTCAGTTTATTTTAGGTTTAGGTATATTTACGATCAAAATGCTAGGTTTAAGAATAATGTATATTTTAAGATAGTAGCATTTTCATTTACAATAATTTATGTTAAGTTTAAAAATGCTGCCTCCTTTAAGTTAAGGAAATATGTGTATTTTATCTATTATCATTTCAATCTCTAGAGACTACCCCTACATTCTCTCTCTGCTTTCCTGCAGATGAGTTGAGCCTGTTTATAAGAGGTAGGGAAAGGTGACTATCCTAACATAACCATTCGCTCGTATATTTTGAAACCTGAATGTATTGAACAAATTTTCCTAGTGTTTAAAAAGTAACAATAAACCCTATTTAAATCATATAGCCTATATACATAATTTGTGAATCATATTTTTTTTTTTACTAAACCCCAGTTCAACTTGTGAATCTATTTCCACTGCAAGACATTGTACAAATTAAAAATACAGTGCAATCCTTCTCTCAGTAGCAAAAAAGGGAAGTCGGGCGGGCACGTTAGAAAGGTATGATATAGAAAAACGGACATATAGTTAATGTAGGAAAATACATCAAATTGAAATTGTAAATGTTTGCTGCCCAAGAATGCTCAAAATATGAGGTGGAAAATATGAATCCAGAGAAACGGTGGGAAAGTGTCAGGAATCATATTAGAAATGCAGCAAATAGTAGTGTAAGTTCTTGCAAAATGAGTAGGAAAACCCATGTTTTGTCAACAAATGTTCAAAATTAAGAGGGTAGAGAAGGGAAGCAAAATTACTTTGGCTAGAAAGTCCTCGTCTATTGAGCTTAAACACATTTAGCAATGCAAAAAGGAATGCTAATACCTTATTCATAAATAAAAAGAGCGTATTTAAAAGGTAATTTTATTATGAAAGAACAAAGAAAAAAAATAATATTGGGGAATGTATTTAGGTATTAACGGATATAGGAAAAGCTATCAGGCTAGGGCCAATTTAATCAAATATGAGAATGACAACCTGATGGTAGATACGAGCGAGGTTTTGAGTAGGTAGAACGATAGACTATATTGAATGTTCAAAAAAGGTTCTGAATTGGGTAATGGTGTCGAAATCAATACTTGTATTTCTAAACCACTAGTCCCACAGCCAGGTATTAGTGAAGTCAAAGAAGCGATTAGGAAGTTAAAGAACCATAAATTTCCAGATATAAATTCAATTCCAGTAGCGTTAATAAAGGAAGGTAGTGAAAAGTTAGTAATAGAAATGCATAAATTGCTATATTCCATAAGTAACTATGCGGTATTAACACAAGAATGGAATGAAGGTATCATAACGCTCATTTTCTCAGAGGAGAATATAATCGAGAGTAATGGCTATAGAAGTAGCTCACCACCCCCAACATGTTTTACAATTTTATCTAAAATAATTTAAATATATTTTTAAAAGGCCTATGATTCAGTTAAAAGAACTACATTTAATGAAATTTTAGTTAAGTTTGGGATACCCAAAATCCCTGTCAAGCCAATAATTGAAGTATGTTTGAGTGATACGCGTGGTAGGGTACAGGTTGAATGTCACTTATAAGATATTTTTTAAATACATCATGGATTGAAACAAGGAAATGCTCTTTACCCATTTCTTTTTAATCTAGCCTTAGAGCATACTATGCGGGAGCGTAGGGAAGAGCTGACTTTAAAAGATACATGGCAGCCATTAGGATATGCAGATGATTTGCTTTGTTGGGCAATAGTAAGGAAGCTGTTGCAAGAAATGCTGACATTTTATTGTTGGCTAGTAAAGAAATAGGTTTAGAAGTGAACGCTGAAAAGACTTAAGTATATGATCATACAGATAACACAGATAATGAGTTTAAATATTTAGGACATTATTTAACTAGCAATAACGATATTAGATTGGAAACTAGGAAAATAATACAGTCTGAAAATGCATGCTCTTACTCAGTCAGTAAGTTGTTAACATCTAATCTGTTTTCAAGAAATGTAAACTTCCGAATATATAAAACAATAATTTTATCGGTTCTCTATAGTTACGAAACATGATTTCTTAAATTAACTTTCATGACGAAAACAAATTTAGGGTGTTATAAAAGTGAATGCTTAAGAAGATACATATTTGGTCCAAAAGAGGATGAGGCTACTAGGGAGTGGAGGAGGCTACGTAATGATGAGCTATATACCCTGTACTCTTCACAATACATTGTTAGGATAATCAAGTCGTAGATTATGGTGGACAGGACATGCATCGCGAATGGGAGATTCTAGAACCTTGTTCAGGGCTCTGCCTGGCAAACCTAATGGGAAGAGACCATTGGGAAGACCAGACGCAGATGGGAGGATAACAATAGAATGGACCTGAAAGAGATATGATGTAGTGGGATGAACTGGATATAAATATCTCAAGATAAGGATAGGTGACTTATTTTTGCAAGTGCGGATATTAACTTTCCGAGTTTAGATTAAGTCCAATCCTTTTTACATGATAAACAATGCAGTTACTATGTGTTCGACTGTAAACCCTAGTACATTTATTTTGGCATACTACTACCTAAGAGTCTATTTTTCCTTGACAAAACATAGTATGAATAAATAAAGCCATTAAAAACATAGTACAATCTTTACATGATAAAATAAAGCTACATGCTGGAAGATTGCTCCTGCTCTGATGCCTGACCCTGATCGATCATATTTAGAGTAATGAAGCCAGGGTAACCTGTTTCAGTGGACAAATGGGCTAAGGCATTGCTCTCCTGTAAGACTGTCCTGCTGATTATGGGGAGATTGAGTTTCGAATCCCGGTTGGATTAATGGCGGGTAGGTTTCAATTCTTACTACGAAAATGTGGGCGCACATAATTTAACTGCAATCGTATTGATCCCTTACAAATTAGCGTCATCAGCACATATTCGTACAACCCGAACGGTTAGTGAGACATAGTGATGATGATGATGATGATAGTAATAATAATAATAAAACATATAAATATGCTAATATTTATACAGTGCATTGAAATTAGTAGAGAAAGTCCCCAACAATGTACATGAAGAACAACAGCTTTTTAATCAAGGGTTCTTCTCATAGCTCACAAATAAAAATAAATGCTATGAATAATTGAACATTAGTTTGTTCACCCTTAAGAGCCTTGCTCCTAACTAACCGGGTTACACAATTACGCTAGAACCAGAAATCTCCTCAAAGTGCGGTTCTCTACATTATTCATTTGACAACGGCTAAATTGTAATAAGCGAATTAAAGATTTTTTTTTTTTTTCAATTTTGCTGTAGATATTTCTAAATGCGATAAAACTGTTGTACTGATCTCTACCTATACCCTAATTTTGGTTGGAAGAGCAATAGAGAAAATTCAAACATATCTCTTCGTGGTCAACATTAATAACACTTTTTTAGATTATTTATGCTATTTTGATAA
Organism: Timema poppense; assembly: GCA_902141375.1. Classification (NCBI taxonomy): domain Eukaryota; kingdom Metazoa; phylum Arthropoda; class Insecta; order Phasmatodea; family Timematidae; genus Timema; species Timema poppense. The sequence goes on from CABFOV010005578.1 coordinate 16,463, forward strand.
TATCTATCAAAAGTGACAGCTGCCGATAACATGACTTGATGTATGAATATATTAAAATTGTTTTAGTAATTTTAGTAACCAACCTCTACTGTTCTTCCTACCAAAATCCTACTATAGAGAGTATTGTCTTCTTTTCTTACTTTCATGCATGTTAAAGTGTAAAGGTAAGGCGCCACGGCCACCGGACTGGACTTGACTTGACATGACTGGACTTTACTTGACATGACTGGACTAATGCGGATATGCGCCATAGCGAACAGACTTGAGTTGACTGTGTAGTCTAAAACATCTCAGTTTATTCTGCATTCCTCTCAGCATAATATGAATTCCAGTCAAAAGTTATTGGATTTAAGTTCTGAATCCGATTCAGATGAAGATTTTTTGAATTGTTGTGCATTATTGCTATCGAAAAAGAAGAGAACTGGACTGTCTCTATAAGTTGCTCTTCCAAAGACATTTTAAAACTGTTTTAATAATATTAGAATGTTTTAAAAATTGAGTTTTATTATTCTAGAGCTTATTTTTTTAAAGATTTGTACTTTTAATACAATTTTAAATATGAACATGCTAGACGTAGAGTATGTAAACAACTGCTCACGTGCTGGAGATAGTGTTGTTACGAGTGGTGGGGGAAACAGACTCAAGTTAGTTTTCCAATTGGGACCGTACACGACCTGACTCCGGTCGGCAGATTATGTCAAGTCCAGTCGAGTCTGGTCGCAGTGGCGCCTAGACCATAAAGAAACATTATATGGAAAATCAGACTGGACTCAAGTCATGTCAAGTAAAGTCCAGTCCGGTGGCTGTGGCGCCGCAGCTTAAAGGTATAGGCTTGTCATGAAATAAAGTACCTCACCCTAGGTTTGCCTCGTCTCAAGTAAGTCACAATGTGGCTCAAGGTATCTACTCTCGTGAACCAACCTTAGTCGTACGTGTGGAGGGAGAAGTTTTAGATATAATTCTCAGGCGCGGCAGTGAGGGATATGAAGGACTACCGTCCTTTTTTATAAATTATTCTTTCTAATGGCAACTACGATGTGGCACCTGAGTCGAGTTGTATTACACGTTATCCGTGGGGTGATCTTGTTAACCCGTTGCTAGTGAGTTTTGCTTTAAATATATTACCCCCCGCTGAGGTGCCCGCATGGTGTAAGGCGTCACTTTCGCAATAGACTGGACTGCTGATGATGGGTAGATTGGGGTTCAAATTTCGATCTGTGTGCTGAGCGTGTTTTTTTAAAAGTGTTTTCCCCCTACAATCTCCAACTCCAGGCAAGTGGGGGTACACTTCTTCTTCATTCAACCTTACCATATATATTATATACACCCAGAATATTTTATTGACTTCCACAAAGTAAGAGGATTACAAGATTTACTTGTCTGGATTATCGCATCTCAGCTGTCTTCTTAGAAGTGTCAATCAACTGTCCACCTGTCCTCTTAGTATAAAACTAGAGTGTTGCGTACGAGAGTAAAATCTTCCCTAAATACCTCTAGCTTTCTCCAAACTCAACGGCAGAGGTGAATGTGTGACTGCACGGCTAGTATGCTCGACTTAAACATTTAAATCAGGGCGCCTCCACAAATCCATGCCATGAGGAAGGGGGGGGGCTAAACCTCTCTCTTTCTCAGGGATGGCTAATGGTAGTGGAGATGATGGGTTTTAGGTTCAGGGTGAAGGGCTTGCTGTTGTTTTCAATTATTCGACGTAAAAATAACCACTCAATTTGTCATATGAACATATTATAAATAGTATTCCCTCTCCCTCTTTTCCCCGAAAGGAAGACCACATTGAATCGGAGAGAGTACCCCTCTGTACCATCTAGTAGTCATACCAAATTTTTTAAAGTTTTTTCCAAGCAAATACGTTCAACATCAAGATTATTAAAGAACTGGAAAGTAACTTAGAGATAATGCACTCGCGTTAGCGTGAAGAAGGGATTGATAAAACCACCCTATAGTTTACCTGACTGAGATTCGAAACCTAGACATCTCTCGTCACTGACTCTACAATAAATTGCGATCTTGATGCCAGAGACCGCGGGAATCAAAGGTGCAGGTAGAATGGTTGTGGTTTCACTTTGGTTTTCAAACTCTCACTCAGCAAAATTCTCGAGCTTTTCCTCAAAACTCGCCCTCCTCATCCTGTTTATCATTAAATTTAAAATGGTCTATAATCATAGATCAACCTTCGGGAACTAGAGCGTGCAATTAAAGAAGCAAACAAATAAATGAATGACCTTGTTCTAATACGCCACCAAAAAGAAAAATGGGACCAGGTTTATAACAAACAACAGAAATTTCGCGACGGAGAGTTTATCAAATATACCGCTAACCATGATCATAAATTCTTGTTACTGGCTCAGTCCCACCTCAGTGGGGTAGTTGAATAACGCGCTGGTTTAGTGTTGAGCTAGACTGCCGAAGACTAGGAGATTGAGGTTCGAATCTCACTCGGGTGAACTGGGGATTGTTTTTCCTAAATTGGTATCCACTTTCCCTCCACAAAAATGTGGGCTCACTTCCTCTCTAATCAACCTTCTCAATTCCTAACTCAATAGTGTAATTAGTAATTAAGCGTACAACCCTAACGGGTAGTAAGGCGTGGTGTTTATTATTTTTACTTGGTGTAGCTTCATCAACTTCATAAGAGGTAGGATCGAAAGCACGAATAATGTACCCGACCAGCCTGACAGGTTTATTTACTTCTACCTTTCTCATCCGAGCCCTCTATGAATAATCCGTTACCAATTTTGACGTACGAATAGAATATATTTATATTTTGTTACTCTGAAAAGAAATGCGGCGAGAAAGTGAACTACTATTTTTGTTCTATTTTTTATTAAGTACATGAACTAAAAACTAAATCAATTCTTGAACTGACAGTCCGCTTTCCTAGCGGTGCGGGCAGACTTGTTTTAAACGTAAAATTACCCAAACATGTATTTAATACTAACGCTAAATTTATCAATTTTCCTTCTTCAGCTGTCGTATTGCTTGCGTTTCATAATGGCTATTTGTTTTCTGTTCAAAGTGTATACGTGTCGTTCCTTGATACTAACGCTAAATTTATCAATTTTCCTTCTTCAGCTGTCATATTGCTTGCGTTTCATAATGGCTATTTGTTTTCTGTTCAAAGTGTATACGTGTCGTTCCTTGATACAAATAAGATTTGAGTAAATATTTGGTTCAAACTATTTTTAATTCATTCTGGAACTGGTTATGTTATTTATCCGTAATGCGTTTTAGTACTATTGTGCTAACCAGGGCCTCTGAAAGGAATTTTATCAGTGTGTACAAAGTTTTTTCATTCCACCTTTTATTTTCCATCAATCTTGTCAAAAAGAAAAAAATAATTAACCCCCATCCAAAAAAAGAAAATAAATATGACCAAAAAATATATATAATTAATACTTTTATATTTAAAAAAACGGAGGGGTGGGGGCTGGGGGGCGGATTATACCTATACTAAAAATTTAGTAACAGTACAAGTAGTGGAAATATGATTGCTAATATGCAATATTTTCTAACATTATCTGAAATCTCAGGAAATTTCCAGGCCTCGTTTAGACACATGGGCCTAGGTATGATGTACCCCCTGCACCCCACTTTCATAGGGCTGGGTGCTAGCTAATAGCAAAATATGGTTAGGTTTGTCTTAGGAAAATCACAAGGAGGTCTTAGCCAGTAACTTTACCACTTGGGAATACGTACAGATCCAAGTGTTCTTTTAACACCCGTTTGGGTTATATGCCTATCTACTAGTTACTCTAATGTGTTATGGATGAGGAAGGTTGAGTTTAGAGTAAGTATACCCACATTTGCGTGAAGGGATAGTGGAAACCCACTAAGCAAAAACCACACTCAGTACACTCGACCGGGATCGAACTCCGATCTCTCTGCCATTGGCAGTCTAGTCTTGCGAGAGTGACGTCTTAGATCATGTGACCACCAAAGCGGGTCAAATCTTTGTTCACACTGATGAATATTCACCCTTTACGTGAATCAAAGCTGGGGCTCCTAGATCACTAGGGAGTGAACCATCGACTTTGCTAATATTTCAGACTATTGCTGTTGAAGTGTTATAATCATTGAAGTTGCTTTGTTTCGCCATCGCGTTCAAAACAGGGTTAATTAACGTCTTAAACTAAGTCGTAAGAGGGAGGGGGAGTTTGCTTAAGCAGCAAATGCACCCGCGTTAGCATGTAGAAAGAATGGGAAAACCAGAGTGTTAAAGGACATCAATACACTCGGACTGGCTTTATAAACAACTTGATTAGCTCTTCCCTCTTTCTGATCTACCCATCATCGGCACGATGAAGTACAGAGTTTAAAAAAATAAAGTCCCTGGCTAGATTCCCATTGCGGCCGAAAAATGTGTCATCGGTGAAATATGGGTACATCTCTTTACAGTGATTAATTGAGGGTTTGGTGAATGGGTGTTGTGTCTGTTCTAGAGTTAAGCTAGTGTGTAAGGTGTGTTCTGGTATGAGCATCTGGTTCAGGAAGTGCTCGTTAAATAACCTTTATTTATAACTATATATATATATATATATATAAAGATTTTACCCTCACAAACTCGCATCGGTAGGCACTCGGACAGAATTTCAGGTTAGGCCCTAATTTGGTCTGGTTTGCTGATGACGTGGAGATCAATGTTCGAATCCTGTGTGGGTGTCTAGGGGTGTTTTTTCCTAAATCATTTTCCACGAAAATGCGGGCACGTTTTCTCTAATTATTACCTTCCCTATCCCTAACTCGCCAGCTTAATTAAATGCATATATATCGGATGGCTAGATTGTTTACTAAGATGCTGTGAAAAAAATAATTCCCATAACAGCAGTAAGCCTGTGGTCTATCCAAACATCTACACGTGCGTTACCAACCCCCCCCCCCCCCC
>CABFOV010005578.1:28411-38941 GCA_902141375.1 Timema poppense
GGGGGGGGGGGGGGGGAACCTCTCCTGATCATAGGGATTTTTACAGATGGGTGTCATTCTTGGCATCAGAAGTCAAATTAATATGTATTGTATTTTATCAGTCATTTGCGAATAGTAGAGTTATAAAACGGAGACCTTTTGCCCCTTAAACCTTTTTTTGTTGGCACCGCATCCTAATACCCATCCTGACTAGACGCATATTAATTGCGCTCATGAGGTGGGGATGATTCAGGTACAATTATATTACATGTTGGACAGTATTTAAGTTGAGTTGGAGGAAGAAAACATGAGAAAATAGCAGCTTTAGTACCAGTCGGAATTCGAACCTTGATAACCCTGACATTGGAAATCTATTGCAATTGTGATTATGACGCCTTAAGCTGCTTGGCCCTGGGTGCGTTTTATTAATAGGGAATTATTGTGTTTCCAACCAATTTTAACGTTAACCTTATAACTTATTATATACCGTACCATTTTTTTAACAAATTAGTGCAATTGGGCTTATTTCACATACCCACATTCCCTCCTTTTACAATAGCCGCTAATACACATATCATTTAAAGTCATTCATTGTTTCTTAATGAACAACAAAAATAAGAAAACTAATCAACAATGTTTTTACTATAAGTACTAAATATAGTCCTACCTAAAAAAAATGCATATTATTCTGATATGAATAGTGTATGATTAAAACCAGAAAATCTAACCGCACGGATAATGTGTCTTATTGTAACTTGGAAGGTTGGGGTTTAAATTTTCGGATGAACGCTTGAGGGACGGTTTTACCCAGAATATTCTAGCCCATATTTTCTCCAAACGAATGTTGATTTCGTTATTTTAAATTAACCTCTCGTCTCAGATTCTTTTTTATTACATAGCTTTAAGTTATTATTAATATTATTATTATTATTATTATTATTATATGTGATGTTTACGTACTATGAGATACCTTAACTTGGTCTGTAGTGCATCTGATTACTTAATTAATTATTCAATTCCCTGCACCACCGCATTGCACCCTTTTGAAATTGTATTCGTTCACATTAACGCCCGAAGTCTTATGTTTAGCTTTCATTGTTTTTTAATTTAGTATTAAAATTGCCCTTTCCAAACACACCTCAACACCTGGCTTACAAACTTAGTATAGAACAGTACGACTAACATGACACACCCAGCACTAATAGTCACTAACTAATTGATTAGCATAAATAAGTCATATACAAATAGTAAACATCTTCAGAGCCACTTAGAATCGAACCAGGCTCCCCTATACTCGACCTTTCTTAAACGTGCTCGGAAGGTTTTCCGTGAACATCCATACTTGGCGTGGTGATCACATGTTAATCTTCTGCACTAGATGCAAAACTGGTTTGTATCGAAACCAGTTCAAGATCAAACTTTCTCTTCATTATTTCAATCTAAGATTATGTAGCCTCACGTATCGATTGTTCCTCGGGCTGTGAAGTCTTCTCAGCCTGGTCAATAGACTTATTACACCTAGACTACGAATGTATAGCTATTGCCCATGCGGTGGACGTAGCTCTTGCTCAGGTAGTGGGCGTAGCTCTTGCTCATGTGGTGGACGTAGCCATTGCCCACGTGGTGGACGTAGCTCTTGCTCATGTGGTGGACGCATCTCTTGCTCATTTGGTGGACGTAGCCATTGCCCATGTGGTGGACGTAGCTCTTGCTCAGGTAGTGGGCGTAGCTCTTGCTCATGTGGTGGACATATCTCTTGCTCATGTGGTGGACGTATCTCTTACTCATGTGATGGACGTAGCCATTACTCATGTGGTGGGCGTAGCCATTGCCCATGTGGTGGACGTAGCTCTTGCTCATGTGGTGAACATATCTCTTACTCAGGTAGTGGGCGTAGCTCTTGCTCATGTGGTGGACGTATCTCTTACTCATGTGGTGGACGTAGCCATTACTCATCTGGTGGACGTAGCTATTGCTCATGTAGTGGGCGTAGCTATTGCTCTTATGGTGGACGGAATCAACAGCTCTTTATGGTTGTGAAGTATTTTCCACATGATCAATAGACTTACCCTTAGACTGCACATTTTTAGACATTTCCTATGTAGAACGTGATCAACAGTTCGTTTTGTTTGGGAAATTATCCCCACCTGGTCAAAAGACTTAATATCCTAAAATGTGCATTATTAGTTATTTCTCATCTGCAGGACGGGACTAACAGCTCTCTTTGGGTGTAACCAATAATCATCGTTCTTTGATGTATGTTGTGCAGGTAGTGGCAGGATCTTGAAACACTTGCTCGAAAGTGATTACTGAAACACGTTGGTAATCAAAGCTTATTGATGTTCCAAACATCCAAACATGTATAAATATGTTAATTTCTATCAAACGAATCAAGTAAAACGCTTCACAATATGAAATAAGAGTTGTAATGTGGGATGTTCAAATCGATATAAAAACACTAATAAAGACATAACATTTGACATTTCCAAGGTCGTAGGCAGCCAATAATTTCAGGGGGGGTGGGGTAGTTGGTGGGCATATCCCCCAATTGCCAGAGGCTAGAAAAAAAAATCTAAATGATAAACAGTTCCAGAAGCTATCTGAAGTATTATTTTATGGCAACACAACACCATAACTGCCGAAGGCAGAAGGCTATGAAAAATTATAGATATTAAACACTTCTAGAAGCTCTCTAAAGTATTTTTTATGGTAACAACCTCATAATTTGTACTTGTACCTTACTTTTGATATTGTTTGAACCATAAATAAAGCCGTATATATTTTGTTCATAAAATTTCGAGGGGGACTTGAACCCCCCAAAACCTCCCCCTGACTACGGCCTTGGACATTTCCCTCGATTGGAGTTTGGAACGGAGTGAAGAAAAACGATGCAAGTGGGTTCAAATAGGCAACAGAAATCATATAGTAGCTCTGTTACCATCTACATTTATCCTGACTCTCAAATATGGCTATATTTGTAAAATAAACTCAGCATATATTAACGTTCGTAGTTCCTAAAGAACGAGTCATAAACATGTTATAGGTTGTTGTCGCCGCGTTGTTGTGTGCCTAAAAGAGGTGTTTAGTGACTTGTTATAAGATTACAATATTTTTGCAGACCATTGTATGCAACACAAGCAAAGCTAAACATGTCTCATATTTAACCACACAAGGTATTTCATACAAATATCTCGTCATTGCTGGTCACTACGGCACTTTGAAATTTCATCTATTTACCTTGTACATTTGACAAACTAATGATTAGTTTTTCTCAGGTTTTATTATTGCCGATTTGTAAATATTGGTCTAATATAGACTAAATTATAAATAATAAAAGTACATCCGTCATTTCACATCAGTTTCAAAATATGATTAACGTTAAAATGGAGCTGAAAGTTATTAATATATTCCACTAGGATTAAATACCTTACATTTTGAATTAAATATTTTTATAAAAAATCATTAATAGGTAAAAATACATTTATTTTTAAGAACGTTTCACATGATATGTTGCATTTCTATTATCAAAGTAATTGGAACTGTTGATACCTTCCCCCGTCATTTCGGCATGGACCATATTTTTAATTAACAAACAACTTTTTAAATAACACGGGATTTTTGAACGACTTCATGGCCCTGAGAGTGTTATTGTAAGCCTCGCATCATAGTGTAAAAAGGTGTAATATATTATATTATATATATTAATAAAATGAAGAGTCTGCCTGTCTACTATGAGCGTGGCGCGATATCTACCGCACGCAGAGGGCTGACATTTTAAAATTGGTAGCTCCTGTACACAAACATGTGCACCTCCAGGTCGGGATTTTAGGATTTGGATTAGATTTTTTTTAATTCACTAGAAACTGGGCCGGAAGAAATAAAATTAGATATTTTTGGTCTAATACAAAGAAAAGCTATCAGGATAGCCACGCAATTTGGGCAACACCGCATAATTCTGCTAGTACCTAATAAAATTGTGGGCTCAAACCTAGCTGGGGTTGACGGATTTTTTTTTCGCTATAAAAATTTGTAGCACAACTTCCTTTGGAGGATAAGTAAAGCTGTCGATCCTATGTAGATTGTGGCATGTAAAATATCCCTGAAGGATATATGGGAAAATACCTTTACCGGTAAAATTAATATGCCCTTTCGCTCTCGCTCATAGAAATTCTCGTGTGTTAATATAATCAGTCGGTTCAGAGAGTGCACGTCAAATACCTCAACGATTAAAATATCCCAAGCCTAAAGGAGATTCTCACATTTGTTTGATACTCCTCCACGGCGTAAGGGGAGACGCAACACATGTACTCTGTAAACACGCTGCTGTATTGTGTTTCTACCTTTGTAATTAGTTAAAAAGCAGCTGTTTTGAGGAACCAGCTAAATAAATATAATTAACTATACATTTTCTGTGAAATTTTTAAAGCAAAAACAACCAAGGTTTTTCTTTGCACCGCATTTTACTATCCATCCGCGGTATACACATTTTTGCATCCATGATAAAGCTATGATTTTAGATGAAGAGTAGTCGCATTTTCGTGGTGGAGTGCGAGAAATAATTATAGAAAAAACACATCTTCAGTACTCTCGGCCAGGATTTTTACCCTGAAATTCCCCGTCACCAGCAAACCAGACAAGAGGGTTGAACTAATAGTATGTATTTGTTTTGAAGGATTTCGCGGCCAATGTTTGAATTTAAATTATTACTAGTAGTTCCGTGAACATTAGACCTCACTCTCTCCATGTTAGAATTGTTACTACAATTTTAACATTTCTTTTTGGATTTAAATTTGAAATATTTCCTGTAACTTCTTCTTGGATTAGAATTTGATATTTTTCCTTGGTGTTCAAGTTAGAGAGAAAACATACCGTTTTAATACTACACTATAATCAATAGTACATTATATTCATAAATAATAACCGTTGTTAAAGTGGTTTAGGATGTCTGTCTCACACATATAAAAATTTAAAACGTAAGCCCTAGGTACTCCAGTGATTGCTTAGAATTTTAAATTCAAATCACTTGGGATGGACTACTAAACGAAACCCTTTTTGAGATACCATCATCTTGAAACACATAACCATATCTTAAAATCATGTACGTATATGGTTTTCTCTAAGTTCAAAGAATGTCCCTGCCAAATTTGGATAGAATTGATCCAATCATTCGACAGTGATCGAGAAACAAACTGAAAATGAATAAGCCTATCAAACGGTTGAGTTGAAACAGGGCCTTGCACCACCCGATCAATGATTTTCGGGCTTGAGTCGCGTCAATAACAAAAATTGCTACCGAAGCTTCGGCTTTAGTTAAACAACCATCCTCTGTAGATGTCCTTTACTGTTGTTATGTTGAGCATCAACATCATTAATGACTTAGTCTTAAGGGAATGAATGAGGGGGTTAGTCTTAGAGAAAGTGTAGTCTCATTAGAATGGATAGAAGGTAAAGCTATCTCCATTGTTCCCAGCCGAGATTCGAACATCTATATTTCCCTGTACCCGTCAATTTAATTTATTGCGATCCTCCCCCAACACGCTTCAATGGCCGGACTGTCTTAAGTCTTCATTCTCGTGTTGGACTGGCTTGCTGAATACAAAGAGATCGGGGCTTGAATCCCGGTAGGGTCTACTGAGGGTGTTTTTCCTAAATTGTTTACCACTCTCCTTCCACGCAAATGCGGGTAGATCACCTCTACTATGTTTCCTTCCTCATCCCTATCACATTAAAGTAACTATCATACAAGCGTAACTAGAACAGGTAGTAGGATGAGGTGATATTGCGATCCTGATACCTTGGACCATGGGACCACCTGTGCGGGTGTCACGTGGGAAAAAAGCATGGGAAGTAGGCCTACGAGGGATATGGAGCTGCATGCGGTTCTAGGCGTTACTAAGTTACGTTATCACTTACCCGCATAGGTAAGCACACTGATTAAATGCCAAACATATCAAGACTGGTTCGCCTTTGACAGAGAGGTCGGTGTTTGAATCCCGGATGGGCACACTGAAGATGTTGACTATCTTCATGGTTTTCTCTCTCTCTCCGCCAAACTGCAAATACCTTTCCTCTAAATGCTGTGTTTTTAATCCATACCTTATTAGTGCAAATAAATTCGGATAGCTCGGACGAGCAGTAAGACGTGGTGAAATTGTTTTTACATCATATACTTGATAAGTTATTGATGATGATGATGAAGTATAGTGGGCCACAGTGGGATTGCCACACCCAGATATATATCTGAATTACAAAAGTTACTAAAACTACTTTCACATATTATCAGATCGTGTCAGTGTGGATAGCAAAATATATTTTTTTTTCAAAATTGACCTCATTTTTGCGCAATTTTTTTAAATCTGACATTATAACTAGATCCCACTTAGAATAATCATAATAAAAGTATTTTCTCCCACTGCATCTTACTACCCACTCGGCCCATACGCGTTTTAATTACGCTGATGGGGTAGGTATGAGGAAGGTAGAATTTAGAGAAACTTGCATGGATAAAGAGTGGAAAATAATTTAAGGAAAAACTACCATCAGTACTCTCGACTGATATTCGAACCCCGACCTCCCTTTCACCGATAAACCAGAATAAACAAGCTTGAAGTTGCGGGTAATAATAATAATAATAATAATAATAATAATAATTTAAACCGCTTTGGTGGCCGCATTGTCTAAGGCGTCACTCTCATAATAAATTGGACTGCCGATTATAGGAATATTGGGGTTAGAATCCCTTTCGGGTGTACTGAGGGGGATTTTCCTGAAAGGCTTTCCACTCTCTCTCAGCGAAAATACGGGCACATTTCCTCTAAATGTACCTTACCTCACCTCTAACACATTAGCGTGATTAGCACATATTAGTACAACCCGAACGGGTAGTAAGCCGCGATGCTGAAAAACATCTAGAATATCCTAGACGTTAGTACCCAGTTGTTATAAGGGTTTCTTTTAATAATTAGCCTTCTATATGGCAAATAAGCGTAAATATTGGAGTCCAAAGTTACAGTTGCATGAAGTCTTAAAGTAATGTTGACCGGGTGTAGTGTGACACGCGTGAGTGGTTGCGTCACGGCACATACAAAGCACGTGATGGTGATGGATGCATTCCAGAGATTGACCCAGACGGGAGAAAGTGTGTTGAGAATGTTAGGGCCCATCTTCAGGGTCGAGACAGACACACATAAATACAATCACAATTCCAGGGTTGATATCAAGGACACCGCGGTGGTCCAAAAGGCGTTGGCGAGGAGGTTTAGCTTTTGAGAATTGGTTGAGCGCACAAGCAGTAGTTTTCACCGTGTGACTTTTATTGTGGTTCTTCACATCCACAACAGTTTAGATGCATTTGGTTTGCTCCACATCTTGATACCCATCCACGCTATATAAAAATTTTAATTAATAGGGTAGGGATGAGTAGGATAGATTATAGAGGAAGTGTACCTTAATTAGCGTGTAAGGAGATTGGAAATTTTTTAAGGAAAATCATCTCAGCACACCCGGCTGGAATTCAATACTTGACCTTCCCATATCCAGCAATATACAAGAATAACGACTTATCCGCATGCTCACTGGTTCGGGATCTATCTTGGATTGAGGAAAAGCCTGTATATCTGTACTAGCTCCTACCTACTCTGTTCTACGCCATTGTCGGCTTTGGCTCGCCAGCAAAGGAAAGGCGTGATTTAGACTCCCTTTTAGCTCGTCCAAGTTTTTTCATAAATGATTTTCCCCTCTTCTTCACTCACATGCGAATATACTTCTTCAATTCCCCTCCTCATCTTGACTCCATTATTGATAAGTTAATTTCAAGGTCACTGGGTCTTAAAGTCTGTTCTAGAACTAAATTATTTTGTAAGTCTTATGCTTACATAATCATCTGGTTTAGAAACTGCACTATAAATACCCCAAATTAAAAAACATAAAAACTCGCAAATAAAAAACTACTCACTCCGTGGTATTTCGTGTAACTGACCATGTTCCCCAGTACTGGTTGTCGGCCTTGCCAACCTGTCAACCGCTTTGTTACCTGTCGTGAATCGCCCACCGTCATAACAAGGCGTTGTCTGTCTAGATGTCTTCATTATTCAATACTACGATTGAAAGTACAAACTGCCGTGTTTTTTTCTACCCGAATGCTGTCAAACTGACCCATTGACCTCATATAGACTGATTCACGCACACATATAAATATGTGCATACCGTGCAGTGGCGGATTTAAAATGTTTGCGCCCCTAGGCACAATTTATAATATGCGCCTCCCAATTTGTCTTCAAGGGTTTTAGGAGGTTTCGTAAGAAATATGTGGAAGAAAGGGGGGGGGGCGGAAGTTAGTAATCGAGAAAATATTTCTACGAAAGAAAATCAGGCATGTACACGCCCAAAATTTAATTTAAAAACAAAATATTAAAATAAAAATAATGTTATCAAAAATGTGCCGCCCCCTAAAGTCGTCGCCCCTAGGCCCGTGCCTAGTGGGTCTATAGTGTAAATACACTTTTGATACCGTGTCGTCATGGGTGGTTTCAAGTTCGATTTCCTGAAGTCACATTAAGATGCCTAAGAATAACCACTTAACCGGGAAATTAAATAAATGGTTACGCGTTAGTCAGAAAACGTATCGAAGTGCGGTTTTATTGGTCTCAGCTCCACTATATTTTATATTAGACTACAGAAAACTGCACCACAATGCAACTATTGGTTTGAGCTGTATCACCAAAGATAGGTATTATCTATTTGTAGTTTGAGAAGGGCTCTTAAAGAGAACAGTACTGGTACAGCGCTGTATGTGTAAAATGAGATGGGCCCCTCTGGTCAACCTAGTGAGATTTGTACCATTGCGGCTTCTTCCGTCAAGAGCGAACCTATCAACTTCGTGTAGAAAGATGGGAGAAGAAAACTCCCCAAATATCACCACAATAAAGCCGGTCCCACACTACTTGGCAAATATCAAGGTGCCATTGTCCAATATTTGGGCAAATAGTAGGCAAGTAACAAGTGAGGCCCTCACACACATTGCAAGTAGTACTTGGACAAGTAATTGTCCAATGGTGTGGGACAAAACCTAGGCCTCCCACACCCACACCACTTGCGATGCTCTCTATATGTGCTCACGAGTAGATGCTAGCCGTTGTTAGACGATGATGGCCGTTGTTCCCCGAGTAGTTTAGGAACTACACCAAATACCTGGGTCAGTCACTGATCCCGTTATTAGTCGCCTTTTACTTGCAACAAAAAAACTGACAGCCGATGAATGTTTCCTCATTATTTGGCAAGTATATACAAGTATTGTTGAATACCCACGATTGACCATCCCACATTGCTCTTGTTTGTCAATTCTGGCGAATGTTTGCCGGCTTTAAGTCAGTCCCACACTATTCGAGAATGTGGACTAATGTTCGGGTTTCGGATTACTGTCCGAGAAGTGTGGGGGACACAGGAATGGCGGATGTTCAGTCAAATATTCTGAATTCAAAGGGGTTCGCTCTAGGAGCGATTCAAAGAAGCGAATGTTCACTACTATTTGGAATAGACATTCGCGAAAAATGCCGTCTAAAGAAGGTGAATATTGATATAGGTTTCATGACACAAATATTTGGCTGAAACATTTGTACACATTCGTGAAGAGTGTGGGACCTGTTTGAAGGTAGGTAATTCAGCGAGGCACCGCATTGTGAATCAGTTTTCTGTATTATTTGTTGTACTTTAGAAAAGAAGAGACTTGATACCAGCTGAACTATTTTACCATATTTTAAAAAATTACAACAAAAGTCATGAATAATAATTTTAAAATAAAAACGCTATTAAATTGATCTCAATTTCGATGTTTGTCGTCAAGTGGGGGGTGAAAAAAATCGTATTTAAAGGAAATTTCTAGTTTGAAAATAATCGTGAATCTAATAGCCCGGCTAATCAGTCGTGAGAGGTGTTTTTAGGTAGTTTGATCCAAGGGCACAAACTACCAAACAAAGACTACGAATTCGGAACATACATTCTTAAATACTTGAAGAAGCTTTGAAAGACTCACCAAAGAGCATTGGGAAACTCTTCCTTTTCTTCTATTGCTCTGAATACATTAAGGGTCCAGTATTGTAAACGTTTTCTCCTCTTACTATCACGCGAGAGAAGAAAGAGGCCATATGCAATAATATACTAATCCTATGGCCTTTGTTGACCTACAACGATAAGTCTTGAGCATGGTAGCAGCGCGGTTCTCCAGGTGTGAATGCTAACCAGAACCACTGCTGCAAGTTTTGCCTTCATATGCAAATATTGACTGGCCGCCCAGCTCCTTCGCCATCTCACACTCTCTAATCCCCATTTACCCCTTGCACTCACACTTTTACAAACAAATAAAGTAGTTTACAATTTTGCACACAAAAAATCTTTAGAGAACCATACCAGAGCTGTACCAGTTATTTGGGGTATATACTTTCGTGACAAAAACAGGCAGGGCAAATAAAATGGGGAAAGGGAGGAGATAAAAAAGTGTGTTAGCGTTAACATTGTTTTATGCATCTGAAACGTGGCTTTGTAAAAAAAAAAAAA
>CABFOV010005579.1:0-41506 GCA_902141375.1 Timema poppense
AAACGGTACAAAACTAGTACAAAACTTTGGCATCAAAAAAAGTTCAAAATTCAAAAGTGGTACTACAGGTTAATGGACGTCTCGAGGGGCGCAGTAAATCTCCCTTAAGACTATGTATTTATTTCCTTGTCTGTGCCCTGGGTACGGGACGATTTCGGGCCATAGCTCAGTGGTCAGATTAATGGCGTACTAAACTAAGTCTCCCGGGTTCGATTGACGTGTCCAGATATATATTTTTTATTTAAAGAATATATAATATACTTTATATATACAGCATAACTGTGATTTATACGACTCGTGTGTGTGTGTGTGTGTATGCTACCGTTAAAGTGTATAATTCCATTATTTCATAAAATATCCGGGTATTACTTGAATTACCCCACTGACTCAGTTAAAGTATGAAATAAATACACTTTTACACATTTTAAATAGTTATAATATGTAATAACAAGCTGTTATATTTATTGACTAATGGCATGTAGTTAAGGTTTAAAATCAGTTTTATTGTTCATCTTTATTAAAAAATTCGGGTATTGCATTATGGCCAGGATACTTAGAACTATATAGATAATAAACTAAACAATTATGAAAACTTGATCTTTTACAAAATTTAACAATTTTAGTAATAATTAGTTTCAAAACTGCCAGAATGGCACTTAGAATTGCATTATACATTATTTTTGAAGCAAGTACACTTTTTGCTCTAACACTGTTTTTTGCATTAACAATTTTTTAATCGTTGACCAGTACCGGTAATTTGAAATGTAGCTACAGACGGGAGCAATGTCTTGATATTAGGTACTGCTTCAATTGTGATTAATTTTTGTTCACACACACAAACACACACAGAACTGGGACCGAGAATACAGCTGCTTGATGCGACCCTTTCTTGTTCCCAATCGAAAAAATTCCTTCGTTGATTTTTATTTTCTCGCTATCTTATAACTAGAAAAAGTATTGTGATCGTCAAAATAATTGAACTAGAGATTTTGATGAATCTCAACGTTTCATGAACCCCCGAATCCGAAAAAGTGGTTTTGAATTTCCGTCTATCTGTCTGCCTGTACCTTCACCTAGAGCTTAAACTATTTTACCAATCAGGCTAAAACTGGGTATCTGGGGTTTTTGTAGGGTTTCCCTGAGGGGTTTTCGAATTGGATATCGAACGCTAAAATTAAAGGTAGTTTATTGAAAGGCAAAAATAGAAAAAGTCGATTTTCTCAAAATCAGCTCTAACGATTTTGATTAAATTATATTTATAAACATTTATAAATATTCCAAACAAAATTGCTACTCTCAATATTTCGTCAAAATGACTTTAAGGGTTCCGGTCTGATGCGTAAATTACAATTTTTTATCATATCTCCGAAATTATTATTATTATTATTATTATTATTATTATTAGCACCGCGTCTTACTACCCGTTCGGGTTATACGCACTTACGCTAATACAGTTTAACGTGGAATCCGAACAACGGTGGAAGCCTGGCATTCCCCACATTCACAAGATGTCTTGTCAGAGGTGAAGGAACGGTTTGGTAATCAGATAAATCTTTGCCGCGACCGAGGATTGAACCCCGGCCGCCAGCACAGAAGTCAGACACCTTACCCCTAGACCACCAGGTCACCTAACCGAAATTATTTGAGATACTAAATTATTTATTATTACAAATATGTAGATATATTTATAATACAAATATTTTATTCGAAGCATAATTTTATAAAACCAATCAATTTCAAGCTATACGAAATTATTTATATTTTTTTTAACTTTTCGAACACTAAAGTTAAAGTATTGCGACCTTAAGAAAAATCTAATCCGAAATGTTGATGGATGTCAACGTCTCATGACACTCCGAACCCTAAAAAGAGGTCTTTGCAATGCCGTATGTCTGTGTGTCTGATTAAACTTAAAACTAATAGTAGGTAGTTTAATAAAGGGTGAAAAGATTTTTTTTTAAATCGATTTTCTCAAAATTGGCTTTAACTATTTTGATTAAAATTCGTATTTAGGCATTGATTAGTATTATAAATAAACTGTATATTTTCATTTCCCCATGAAAATGACTTTTAGGGTACTTTACAGAAGCTGAAATTTCCGTATCTCCGCAACTATTTGGGATACTAAATAACTTACCATTGCAATACTGTAGTACTATTAAAAATAAAAAATCTTTATATGAAATCTATTTTAATAAAACCAACAGTTTCTGAGATATTGACAAATATATTAATACAATTTTGTGAGCTTTAATTGTAAAGAGATACTACTTAAGTTTTAACGCAATAATTCTCCAATGCCATAGAGTAATTAAATATGAGTCAGTCTCTCAAAAAGTTTATGTTGTTTTTCCTTAAACCTCTTAGGAGAAATGTTTGTACAACAATGATCTATCTCCAGTTTATACTCAATAGTCAATATTTACATTTTTTAAAGGTCAAAATGTATAAATGAGGAATTCAATAGCAATGCGATGACATGAAGATTTACAATATCTAATAAAATGTCGAAAATGTTAACTAGAAGTCGTAATTTTAATACAAAGTGTTGAACCTCGTGGAACCAATATTGATCTTTTTTATCGGTTCAAACATACAAATGAGGACATTAGTTATTTAAAAATAAAATTATAACATTTGAAACCGGGACTCAAAAAATGTTTTACACAGGTTTAGTGCAATATATGCTTGAGTTTGCTAGAGTTTATTATTTCGTTTCACATATATTACGAGTTTTGAGTAAATATCTCCATTTTTAAACAATAGAGAGAGAAAGTCCGTGCGGAGTTCCGTACCATTTATTTTCCATTATAACAGTTAAAATATATCTGGCGTTTCTTCATCCCCTGTCAACTTTAGGTACTATAATACGAACTGTAATGCCTTTAAAGACCTCAGAATGAGAGTTCTCAGACATTAATTTCATTTTCATAGCTTGACCTTCCAGACGTTCTTTATCTTTTCATCTTACCTTCTCGATATTAATTTTATTAAAACACAGCGTACAAGCCACACATTTAATTCCAAATTAAAGTCTTCTGATCATAAAATGATGACAATCTTCTTACATTTCCAACCAATTTTCTTCTTCTTGTAATCTTTTAACAAGAGACCCATACTTTAACACTTTCATTTGGCGCGGTTTCTACTACCAAAATTTCATTATCAGGCTTAGATAAGTACTTGATAAATTCAAAGCATTATTTAATTGTTCTACATTTTCCACAGAATCAAATACTTCTTTTGGAATAGGAGTTGTAGAGAGTCAAACTCTACGACACAGCCAAACTATAGCATCTTAAGGGGCATAGACGACGAGTTGTGTAAATTGCTGGTGGTGCCGGACCCAATGGTTTCAATTTCATGCCAAAAATATTACAATTTCAACGGAGGGAGAAATACACTTCATCTATACGTTAATGTTTTTAACTGCGTTTTTTTAGATACCTAGTACAATCTAAAATAATAATGTCACCTAACATTCTGCAGTAACATACATTTTATTAAACAAACATATTCATAATAAATATAAAAAATATTAAATTTTATATAATTATAAACATGTTTCAAAGGGTAAAACTTGTCCCTTCGAGATCCTAGGTAACGATTATGCAAAATATTATAAAGTTGTACTTTAAAAATTTAATTCTTACCAAAAGTCACAATAAAAAAACTTAAAATCTTAGTCAAAGTGTATCATCCCCCTTAAGGGTTAATGGACGATCCATTAATATGGTTTGCACATAAACATACCTTTTTTTTTTTTTGTAATTCAGAAATATACTACAATTTTGAGTTCCTTTACTTTTTTACAATAAACATTTTTGACAGTGAGTAAAATACGGTAATTATTATTTCCTAAAATATTAGATAAGAATATTTTTTACAAGCGAAGGTAACATCTTTATTGTGATTGCCTAGACCAATACAATGTTAAACAAAGACTTTTCACGGTAGAAAGAAATTTCTAAGAAAAATACTTTGAAGAAATTCTCAGAAACTAAGTGTTCAATTAGGTTTAGATATTTACATTCACAAGGAATATATAGTGTTTACTTCACTTGGTAGAATAAAATTGTCGTAAAATATACTAGTAAGTAGTAACCTAATATGTGAACCAACAAGAAGACCACCCTAGAGACCTCTTCGTAACATAGGCGGCCTAAAGTACTTCCACCCTGCCAAGAGTCACATGGCTTTATTCATAGCACCTGTAGGGGATATATTTTTAGTAGGTTCTCTTCTAGTAATGCTGGATTCATATCGTAGAAGTATAAATTAAGTATGCAAAGCTATAAAAAATGTCTAACAATTTAACAAATTAATTTTTAGGGTGTCCCAGACTCATAAAAGTTATTGGGTGGAGGGTGGCCGAAACACTTGGTCACCCTAGAATCGGCGCCTATGGTAAGGGGACCTCTTAATACCCGAGTAAAGAGCCGAGTTATTCATAAACTGAATACATTTGAGCCCGTTACACACAGGAAAAGGATTGATTGTCCTGCAACCAAATGTCAACATGTATTAAATGTCCTGGTTAGCTTTTTAGATACAACCTTGGCTCTGGCTTTGCCTTGGTTTAGCATGAACGATCTTAAACTATGGTCAGGTTATTCTTGTTTACTCTATAAGTTTATTACATAATTCTCTGCCATTGTAGAACTGAAGAACACATGAAGCACCAAACAACAGGAGTAGGTGACATGCCCGATCAGGAAAATTTGACCTTTGACCCCGATCTGGGTGAAGTCATCATATAGTGTGAAGTGGCAACCTTGACCGATGACGTAATTCCCTTCTTGGTATTTTTCCGTCGTGGTGGGGGTTATTTTGACCTGAATGTCCCCTCTATTTCCCCTCTGGCTATCATAATGACGACATGGGGTTAACGGCCTGTTGTCCTTGGTTGCTCCTTCAATGTCGCAAGGAATTATTTCTGAATTGTTTTCCTTTGGTCTTTTATGTGGCAATGGGCTTTCCTCGATGACGTTATTTCTCTGTCGTAAACCAAATGACTGGCGCCAATTTGACGGCTCAACCCAACAGGTCGAGACAGGAATAAATCTTGACTTTGAAACCGTGAGCTAGTACATATGGTCATTGACCCCGTTCATCCTGATGACTGGCGCCAGTTTGGTGGCTCGACTCGGCAAGTCGAGGAAGGAATAGATCATGACCATGAAATATGTCGCAATGGGATTTCACTGACGACCCATACCTGGAGCCAGTTTGGTGGCTTGACAAGACAAGTTGAGACAGTGATAGCTAACGACTTTGAATTATGTCCCAACTTTCCCCCATCTATGTGGCAATGGGTTTTCCTGGTAACGTCATCGCAACCCTGGTGCCAGTTTAGAATCTGGCAAAATAAGTCAAGACAGAAATAGATCATGACCATAAATAATGTTGCAATGGGTTTTCCTTAATGACTCATAACTGGCGCGAGTTTGGCGGCTCAACAAGTCAAGACACGTATTTGGTGACCATACGTGTTGGGATAAGGCAAGGGAAAACCGATTTTGTGTAAATAAAACACGAGATTACAAACATATGTTTATTATATATTAAAGTATTCACAGTAATACATAATATTTACTATACATTTTACAGGAATGACGCATATATTTGTCTATACTTTTTCTATAGTGCCTCATAGGTTTGTTAGTAAAATTGTTTTAAGTTCATAATCCAACATGTAATAATCAGTATCGACGACTTAAGGTGTATAGCAGGTAGCACTGATAAGATTCAGGTTTCTGATGTGTGTTTCCACCGTAGGTTATTCGAGGTCAATGACATCCACTGTTTCTGTTAGCGTGGCGCATACCTCCACGACGAGTATGTCAATCAATTCATTGCAATATCGTGCTACGGGTGTCATCCATATATCCCAACAGTCGACGGCGACGTCAATGAGGCCCCTCACTTCACAAAAGACGTGCCCAGCTAGGGTCTAGCTAGGGAACCCGTTTGATTTTTGATTCTTGTTTCTCGCTGATGACGACCATACGGTCACCGCACATGCGTATCAGAGATATTTCATGATTAGTCAGAATAATCTTCTGATGAGGCTGCGTTTTGCTTAAAAACTTTGATATGAACGAATTGTAGTTGCCAGGATTTGCCACTCTGTACGGTTAGAGATCGCACAATTCCCTTCCCATTTTTCTAACTGGACATAGAGCGTAAAGTTGTTCTTGTCACTTATGCCGACAATGATTCATTTGGCATGGACTTGGTCCAGCGGTAACAAAGTGGTGAAAATACTGGTGATGGCGAAAGGCTTCACAGGCTTTGCTTTGTGGGTGTAAACGTCTTGAGCTTCCGTGATGTTTGATTACTTCGACGACTGTCGGGACTTTCTTTTATAGCACACGGGGGAGATACAAAGTGCACGCTGATTCTACGCAGCATATTGAGGGGTGGCAGGACCATATCATTTTGAAAAATGTGTTGTAATATCTCAACACCTTATCGTCGTTGGCTGTATGATTGGTGGTTGAGAATAAGGTGAGGAAATTTTTCATTGGAATGTTTTGGGCGTGATAGGGAAGGTACAAGATATACTAATGACCGCAAACATCTGAGGCTTTGCTTTGAATTTGTATCGTGTTATGATACCTGTGGGAAGTGTTTTTGCGTAAAAATGCCAGATGTGATTTTATACTGAATGGGAAACCATAACTGTTAAAGTATTCTCCCACGCCGTTCTTGTCGATAAAGATGGCAATCCAATACGTCCCAGGCTTGGTGTGTGAATCCGTGTTGATGACTAGAATGGCATATCGCGCTCTTCTTGCGTGTAGTTGATTATCAGGGAAAACACCCAATCATACAAAACGGAAGCATGGGTTTGTTTTCAGTGCACGTCTTATGGTCTGTGTGTCAATTTTCAAATATACAATCTCGAAGTCCACAAACAATGGAGGCCGAAAAGAAACTCCAAATAGAACTATGTGTCATGCACATGATGCGGCCCAATTAAAGTGTTTTCAAAGATGAACAACCTCTGTCGTACAGATCTACGACCAGCGTAGGCGTGTATTTGGCTAGAAACATTTTTCTTTTAGGCCCCTTTGACGTAGACGGTTTCTGCATGCATTGTGGCACGTAGATAAGGGATGCGTGCAGGGTTTAATACACATCACCAATATCCCAGGGAATACCTTGCAGTTTGTTGATAATTTAGTTGACTTGCTTTTTAGCAGCGACGGAAAGTTTTTCGATGCCGAAAGGGGTTTTTAACACACAATGTTGAAGTAATGTACCACATACAGATAAAGCATTCAGTTCCTTAACGATAAATTATAAGCTGTCGGCGATGAAGCTCTGGAAATCTACAATGACGTCCATGATTTAAATCATGAGGTAAGGCGGGGGAAGTCACTCATATTAACTCCCAAAATCATTCACGAGATTTCTAACCTTATCGATGGTGATGATATTGGCAAACTTCCCGTACACGATACAGTAGACGGTTTCAGTAAAAGCTCTGGTGAAGGTCACTTCAATGCTCAGAGATCCACGCCTCGCCAAATTCCAATGCGATGTCTTGTGGGTGGAAAGATTAGGTGTGAGATCAAAAGCCATTATATAAATCTCTTATGAAAGACTTCCCGTGTGATGCCATTACCTTTGTTCATGAAATGGATACCCGTTCCTGAAAACAGTGTGTAGTAGGACATGACATAGTTTCCGTTATAAAAATCGGGCTGTAATGGTTTCGATGGCACTTTATCCCCATCCACGTACAACGATAAATGGTTCATGCTATACGTTTGGAAACTGAACGGATTTTTGGTGACGTCTCCGTTGAACGCGGCGTTTGATACAAATCCCAAGATGCATCGTTTGGGTAAATACCCCGTGAAAACGTTGTCCAGTGATTTCCCTTGCACACCCATAGGAATAGTGATTGTTTTTATTTTCACACGGGTAGTGGGATACTTTGAGTGACTGACGTTTAAAGATTTGGCATGTGCCAACAGTATGGAAGATGCTACTTTGATACGTTGCACTAGAAGACAAGCTTCATTGATGTGAACCTTAAAGTGCGGGATTTCAGGGGCAGCCATTAGAATAAACCCGACTCTAGAAAGGACCAACTAGACTCAGAGTTTGATTTAGTTCAAAAGAGATTTAGCTTAGTTAAACACATCACCGTGTAGATACCCCAAAAGACCCACCATCTTACTTTTACCAGTGAAACTGCAAAAAGTCTCAAACCTCTTGTTGCCGGCGGTAACCTCTTCAAAGGTTCCGGGGCTCTCTGTGAACCACAGACCACAAGTCAAATGTGTTCTTTAAGATTTTATGGGTGAATCATCAGTGAGGGAAGAGACAGTTTTGTACTTGATCCATTGCCCACTTTCAAGACTTGTTAGCGTCGGTGGGATGGAAAAGAGATCGAATTCCCTACTGGCATACTCGCAGGACTGGGGGTGTAGAAAATATATTTCATTTGAAAATGTCTACCACTTCTTTCTTTTTCTTGGTGACCTTTATAAGTTGGGCAATGATAGAAGACTGACGACAGTGCTTCTTACGACGCCCTTTATAGCCTGATACGGATATGAGTGTGTCGATCTTTTGCTCCACCGTGCGTTTCAGGTTTTTTTCCATCCTTACCAACACGCTGGCGTAGGGTCTCTTTGAAAGGACGACGTTGATTGGTGACGTTGGAGATCACGTCGATACCCGTATGAAGCGCCTGTTTTCCAATGGCGTTAGCACCGCTTCTCAACAATGGTACGATGCTCTTGACAATATCGCTGAAAAAACTTCCTATTCCATACCTATGTTTATAGGGATCACCGTGGTTGATCAATGATATTCCTGTCCAGCCTGGTTGACGTAGTATCTTTGGTAAGGACAGTTTATGTTGAGCAGCGTCAAAATTAAAGTTTGTGTAGGGTATAAGCGTCGTGCGCAAGAAGCCATTCTTGTACTTAGACCTGATCTTTCTTGGACGCCTTTATGAGTGACGCCACCCCTGAAAACCCTGCAGGATGAGAAGGGTCGTAGTAGATGTCAGCTGAACGTTCCATTAAGCTCGGATGGCAGCCACATGTTTTCATCCATACTTTTTAATTTATTCTTCTTAGGGCGTTTTGACGGTGTAAGTGATTTGAGTACGGGCGTCGGATCTCTAATGGGTGCCAAGCATTTCGGGTTGACAATAAATTCTTTCAGGACGTTTATATTTTGGAGTGCCGTGAGAAACTCTCGCCACCTCGATGGCTCACTGTGTCTTCATGCTCTGACCAGATCGTTGACAAAATCCACGATATTGGATACACGGAGAGAAGAATCAAGTATAATCACTTCCCCGTTTGAGTCCCAAGAGATACCAGCTCAGGAAATAATATGTTATAGTAAAAGTTAGGCTTTTTAAGTGCCTGTACGGGTCCAGTATTGAGTACAGCAAGAATGGGAAGTACAGACAATTCACGGTTGGCTGTGGTGGTATTTCAGGCGTTAAAGGGTGCTGACTAAAGTGCAGATAGCGCTGTTAGCACTTGTTATTATAAAGTCCATGTAGTCTTGTCATCGAGTTTTAAGCAAGGATTTTTACAATTTCTTGACCAGCTCAGAGATCACTAGATTTGTGGCTGATGCCACTTGTTGGTGATGTTGCTCGTCACGATGTAATTTTTCTGGAGACACCAATATTATCTTTTCTGTGTGTTCCGTTATCTACATGTAAGAAACCGAGGACACCGCTGATTAATGGGGCTAAAAGAAAGGGTAGGAACGCTCCTCCTTTCTGAAAAAGTAGTTGTCTCTTCTTCTTTCAGCACTCTCTTCGTTTGACCAACAGACGCAAAACCTTCTTGTGAGCACGTAACTTTGTCTTCTGCGCATTTTTCAATGGCACCCTCCCTTTTAAAATGCTGTGGGTACACCCGCAAACAGAGTCGAACTGTTTCTTGTCTGGCATTTTCAACAAGGTGGCACATTTCTGCGGGTTCATGCGAAACATCGCACGCAATGGAGGGGCTTGCTTCAGCACCTTGGGGCTCTTGGTTATGAAATGATCTGTAATCGGGTAGTGTTTTTTTATAACCTTTGCGTGGTAGGTATATGCAGCTGAAAGTATCTGTGTGGGCTCTATATCTGAATCATTAGAGTGTTCGATGATTGAAATCTAACAATATATACCCGTGGGGAGTACTTGTAGCATAAGTGTAAGCCTCTTGTAAAACACGTTGTTTTTCGGGACATACCTGACGTGCAAAGTGTTGTATCTAAACTTTCCCACGAGGATTTTTAAAAAGCACAATATAATGTGTTTTTAAGGAAATGTCTTCTTAGCCCTTGCCTTGGTGGAATATATTTTGTGTAAGGTACATGGCGCTAATATTTTGATGATGGCATACTTTGGCGAAAAGATCATCGACCCCTTCGTTTGCCTCACGCATCAGGTCGTCGAGGATAATCATCTTTGGAGCGTCATTACAATCAATGATGCAGGAACGGGGTCATGGTGGTAGCATTTACCCCCAAAAGATAGAAGGGGGTATTAAGTATCATTTTTACCTCCCCTACCATCCCAAAAATAGTATAGTAAAAAATGTAGATAATATAAATATCTTGTTGAAGCAAGATACCAAGTTCACACTTAGTTAATATAATATAATATAATATAAATAAAATGTGCTTGGAGCACACACTTAAAAGATTTTGAAAACTCTGATAGTGATACCAGCTACATCAGCTATTGCAAAAAGTACTTTTTCAATGCTTGTACGAATGAAAATCTATCTTTGCTCCACGAGGAGGCAACGTAGATTAAATCACCTGTGTCTGCTTAATGCCCACCCTGCGAGGTTCAACAAAATTGAAATTGTAAAAAAAGTTAGTGGTTTTATAGCTAATAGCGAATATAGGGCAAAGGTGTATGGAAACCTACTTTAATTTTCATTGTTTCATAAGTTTTAGTTGAGCCACATCAGATATAATTTTTCTTATTTTGTTTTGTGTGTATTAATTCCAATATTTGGTATGACTAAAATAAATCAGAACATTGCACAATGGGACCGTTAAATACAGGTATCCCATGTTATACGAGATCTCCCTTTACGCGTCTTCTCTATAACGCGATTTTAAAAAAAATGTGCTTGGTAGGCTGTAATTTCGCAGTCACCCTGTGCGGTGGTGGCGTGACCTTGTGCGTGCTCATTCTAGTGAGGACAGTGTGTTACTGTACAGTTTTGTGTTAGGGGGTGGTATTGAAAACATTGGAGATGCAGGGGCAGAAG
The DNA here is from genome assembly GCA_902141375.1 of Timema poppense. NCBI lineage: Eukaryota > Metazoa > Arthropoda > Insecta > Phasmatodea > Timematidae > Timema > Timema poppense. Next base: position 11,262 of record CABFOV010005579.1, read on the forward strand.
TTAGGAACAATCCTGTATGAAGGGAGTTTGGAAAAATATTTGACCTGAAGTTTCTGATTCCCATGATTTTGATCTTGAACACGAATTTTCCAATTCAAGAAATGACATTGTTGATATAGCAATGTGTTGGATTTGAGGACGTAGACCAAGCAAATGTAGATGAATTGCTCCAATCCCACTCAACATAATTCACCAATGAAGATCATCTAGAAATGGAGAACGGCATAAGGGATGCCTTATGATGTTGAGCCTATCAAACAGCTTTCAACAAAACAATTGGCTGATTTTTTTAAAGCACATTGACAGTGTAACTAGAATTAATAGATATAATGACCCTAAAATGGATAGAAGCACAAAAGTTGCCAGAGAGGTTTTGGTTCTTTAGCTTGCTACAAATAAATCTATAGAGAAAGAAAGAATTCTGCCTGTCAGCTGAATCTTGACCATTTCATCAAAAAGTTGAAAATCGTCAGTCTAACGACCCAGGGCCTTCAAGAGAGCAAGAACCTATCATCCAAGGACCTTCAAGAGGTTAAGAACCTACTGTCCAAGGGCCATAAAGAGAACAAGAGCCTACCATACAAGCGTCTTCAAAAGATCAAGAGCCTACCGTCCAAGGGCCTTCAAGGGAACCTGAGACTACTGTCCAAGGACCATTAATAGATCAAGAGCCTAATATATCAGGGCTATCAAGAGAGCAAGAGTTTACCATCCCAGGGCCGTCAAGAGATAAAGAGCCTACCGTACCAGGGACACCAATAAAACAAGAGTTTACCGTCCCAGGGCCTTCAAGAGAGCAAGAGCCTACAGTCTAAGGCCCTTCAAGAGAGCAAGAGCCTTCAATAGAGTAAGACTACCGTCCCGGGGCAGTCAAGAGAGCAAGAGCTTATCGTCCCAGGGCCTTCAAGAAAGCAATAGAGTGATAATCCAGATTTGCCAGAACCAGTTAATTTATCATGCGATTGAAGATTAACAGTAAGTGTACCTGTAGCATTGTATTAATCAGATAAGTTAGTTAAAAATTACACTTTTTTACCAATTTCAGGGGATTGAAGATTGCTAAAAGGTGTAGGCTACCTATATTATTGTACTAGTTAGATAAATTAATGAAAATTGAATTCGTTTACAAGTTCTTAGGTTTTTAATTACCATCCCTATCTCACCTATGTTAAAATCAATTATTCCCTTTACGTGTTATACAATTATTTATCAGAACCAATCTCTCGCGTAGTGGGAGAGAGAGTTTTATTTTTTAAATCTCAAAAGTGTTATCCCCTAGAAAAGCATATGAGTATTTTTACCCCCCAAATAAAAACGCTCCTGCTCCACTGCTCTAGGTTCATGTTTTTACGAAACGTTAAAGTTAAAGCTTTACTGTATGATTTAGTTTAAAATTAATTTATAAAACAGATTGTAGTATGTTTAAGGAAATTTCTTGTAATTTTATTACTTTAAAAAAAAAAATTCTGTTTTAAATCAATTTCAACCCTTAAAAATGATATTTAATTGGATACAAATGTTAGTAATTATATTAAAAAGCTCACATTGAGAATTCTTACTAAAGTTCAACAGCGTGGGTTGTCTTAGAATTAGATTCTATCCAAAATGGGGCAAGTTTATTTTTTTGCTTTACGATCTCAACGTCTTACTACCCGTTCTGCCAATCCGCATATTTACACTCATCCAGTAAGAAAGAAGAAGTTATAATTATTTAGAATAAATGTCTCAACGTTTCTTGTAGATGAGGATTGGGAAATTATTTAAGGAAAACCTCCCTCAATATACCGTGCCAGAATACGAACCTTGACCTAAGCGTACCGTCAATAGAGTGATGCCTTTGTCCACGTGCTCACCGGTTAGTGACTAAAGAAGTTAACAGATTTTCTAAAAACTTTTGTATTAACAATTAAATATAGTGTTGGGGTTTAATCCCTGTTTTAATGTCCTGACTTTTTTCTCTCTCAATGTTTTCCCACTCCCGATTCACGAAAATGCTGGAACATTAATCAAATTTCTACCTAATTCCTCCCCACCTCAGTAGTGTAAATATGTAGATAGCCCGTATGGCTAGTAAAGGTAAGCGTCCACTGGTCTGCATCGCACGAATCGGATTTATTTAGTGAATTGCGTCCTATGCATTCAGATTTACAAAGGAGGCGGTTTTCAGTATCCATCCTTCAGTTCTATCGTGTCACCTTTTGTGTCCTATGATCAATCTCTATATATGTCTGACATCAGGGCACGAGTGGTCGCTAGGATATAGACTACTAGAGACAAATACTCTCGCTGCACTCACAAAGCTATCATTAATCTAACAGCTGGTGCTGTTGTAACTACAACAAAGGTGAAACTGTTTCAAACCAACGCCAAGCGTATTACTACGACTGATCTAGATCTCGTCACTTGACAACATTTCTCTTATTCTCTGGATATTCGGTGAACTTAGAGCTCCACTTTAAGGTGATAATGTAGGAAATGCGAGTTAGGTGGGAGTGAAGAGAACGGGAGTTAAGGTGAGAGTGAAGAGAACGGGAGTTAAGGTGAGAGTGAAGAGAACGGGAGTTAAGGTGAGAGTGAAGAGAATGGGAGTTAAGGTGAGAGTGAAGAGAACGGGAGTTAAGGTGGGAGTGAAGAGAACGGGAGTTAAGATGAGAGTGAAGAGAACGCGAGTTAAGCTGAGAGTGAAGAGAACGGGAGTTAAGATGAGAGTGAAGAGAACACAAGTTAAGGTACCTGTGCGGTGGTGACGTGACCTTGTGCGCGCACATTCCAGTGATAACAATGATCTTTACTGTACAGTTTGGTGTTAGGGGGGTGGTATTGACAACATTGGAGATGCAGGGGCAGAAGTAGATCAGGCAATGTAGATTAACACAGACAAACACTTTCTTTTATTATTATAGACTAAACCTAAAGTTTTTGGTTTGGATGAAGGTAGCCCTGTCCGATTATCTAGAATAAAAAAAAAGATTCACGAAACACTGAACTTGAGTACAGATTTGTTTAGCTTATACCAATTGATAGTAGTGACTATAGAGTATACTGTGAGTTAAGGTGTGTACAGAAAGAAAGCAGGTTCCCTGTGTTAACTCATTATGAGAGTGTGTCTACAGATGGGACCGTTCATAGTGAAAGAAGGTTCGCACTGGTAACCAAGACCGTCAAGTTTACCAAAAAGAACATTAGTTGTCGGCGCCGACAAATGTGTTCCTCAAAAGAAATGGTAGATATTGAAAGTTAAAATATTTGTGTGCAACCCAGATGCCCTATGTATGTATATACTGTATATGTATACGTACACTTTGTATATTTGATAAAACTTGTTCTACTGTAATTTAAATTATGTGAAAATAAACTGTCTCCCGCCAACCATTGCGTATTCTACCGCTTAGTCCGAATTTTCACTAATGAAATAAATGTTGTGAAATAATATTTAATTCTTTAATTTTAGTTATATTCATTTTCACTATTAGTAAGTAAGATGAGATTTCCAAGGAACGTACTTGTAAAACAGTAGAATGACTGTTTAACCTCTTGTCAATGAAACATCAAAGTGAGTAAAGGAGTTAATTTATTTTAAGAAGAAATAGAATAAGATTTTTTTTTAATAAAATAAATAAATATGAATTGAAGAATATAACAGACAATATTTATTAAGGATAGAAACCTTAAGTCAGGAAAAATCGAAAGTAATTACTCTGTGTTAACAACGGGGGACAACACCTTAACCCCACTATGAAGACCTGAAGATGGCTGATTAAGCTGAAACACATCAGCACGTCAGTCACTCGCCTAGAGGCTTAGCAATATTTTAAGGAGAGGAACCAAACTTCAGATAAGAAACGTTCTTTAATTAATATTTCGTTAACAGTATAACATCTTCTTTCAACTATTTTTTTGTCTACACTTCTTTTGTAACATTATAGACTCTATATATAAACAACTTATATACCTAATTTATTTTGGCTATAAAGTTTTACTTGAAAACATATCTGTGATTACATGAATTTATACGATTGTTTACACTGGTGCTAAAACCCTCCTTTAATGCAGACATAAAATTCTTATCATAATCAACTTAGTGACCGATGATCTATGTTATGTTAGATTTTTTAAATTCAATTTTAATGTGTCAATATGTAATTAATTTCAATATGTTTTGCATGTATTTTCTCATCGTTTATCTCTAAGGTGTGTTTTACAATCTAATTAACTGCCTAAATCTATTTAATGTCAATCACCTTTAATTTTTCCTTCAATTAAGTGCAATTGTATAACCCTTGTCACAACTTTTTATCAAATATTAGTGTAATTGTCATTCATGTGATTTGTTTATTTATTCTCTATCATGTATGACGAGTCCTTGACCATTTCATATGCTAATTGTTTTAATATATTTTGACTATTTCAATTCTCCTAATTGTATAACCATTGTGCTCTTTAACATTTTGAGTATATTTTGTGGTATTCTTAGGAAAGTGGGTATATAAGTTGATCGATTTTTCCTGACTTAAGGTTTCTATTCTTAAAAAATATTGTCTGTTATCTTATTCAATTCATATTTATTTATTTTATTCCAAAATGAATAAAAACAATCTTTTTCTATTTCTTCTTATAATAAATTAACTCCTTTACTCACTTTTAATGTTTAATTGACTAGAGGTTTAACAATCATTCTACTGTTTTACAAGCATGTTCTTTGTAAATCTCATCTTTAATCCTTTAATCTAAATCGACTGGACTTTACTTAGGTTGCCTTTGTTCCTCTGATTATATTAAATAGACATTTCATTTGTATGTTGCTCAAAGCCTTCTCTATCTAAAATGTACCACGATTTATTAAATCCATAAAAATTTTGTTTTTCTTTTCAATTTTGGAGTAACACTATCAAGAAGTAAAAACTCATCAGAACTGCACATCTTGACGGCGGGAGTAACATGTGACAACTGGCAGCACTTTTTAGAGGTTATACTATGAATCCCAAAAAAATGGTCTACACTTGTACCTGAATGAAACCTACCCAATGTACTAATGTACCTAGGGCACAGACAAATAATATACTCAGACACCCAACCTCCCGGTTAAAATGGTTGCTTCAACACTAGAGGTTAAGGGGGCAGGGTGCGGGTACCTTTGCAGGGTCAACTACAAGGTCGCTTACTTGCAAGCAGAGATCCAACTGAACAATGAGGGGGAAGATTCAAGGGGTGCTAAAACTATGAAAGTCCTATCAGTTTTTTTTTAAATTGTCTAACCAGACAGGACTTAACATTACCTTAATGTATAACAGTTAATACTTACTAATAGTGTTACTCTAAAACTAATTTGGTCCTTTAGTTAGATTGTTTTTATTTATTTAAACATAATACTAATTAGAAAAAGGTCTATATATACTTCATGTAAAAAATAATGATAAACAGGACCTTGGGACTGTGAAAAACATTGAGCTAGTTTGCTTACCACATTGTGATCATTATTATTGTTATTTTGAATTATTTTAAGGTTTAATATCAATACTCACAATCTATATTATTTAATTTTAACCAAGGTTTGTACAGAACCTATCTACATTATGGGTTTATACTCTAAATCAAAATCCTTTTGACAAAAGTGACTAAGTTTGTTTGATATTAATGTTTTTTGTAGATTAAATCTTTTGCAACTATTATCGTATTAGCTCAAAGATCAATATTATAAATTTTTAATTTAAAATTATTTCCAAAACATAATTTTTATAATTTCGATTTGCCAATATTTTGACTCATTTCCCCTCACGTTCTCGTCATGCAGTAAAAATGTCATTTTAATACACACTAGTTGACATATTTTTTTTTATTAACAGCTATCCCAGCTTGACATAATCTAATTTTCAAAGTTTCAACAAGTTTTTCCAAAAATGTCGAAACCCCAAAAATCTTACATTAAAATACTGTACACAATATTTTGATCCATGGACAGATTAGATCCCTATTATCATCTTGGTCCTATTCAAAATATGTAGGCTTACTTAAAATTAGAGATGGATTGAATCCTGTAGTTCTCAAATTCATATTTTAATTTTAACTTTGAAACCTAGAAAACAAATAGGCGCATTTAAATGGTTTTATTTCTTCAATTATTCTGATTCTTTCCACATAAAGGGGTTAATTAATGGCCTGGTTGTTAGAATTGAAATTTTCTGTTGTGAGCCTATTAAAAAATGAATGTATTTAGTTAGAGGGAGGCTAAATCTAGAAATCTTTTTCATCAAGCCTAGTCACAAAGCTCCACAAATATGGTTAAAAAAGCATTGAAAATGAGCTAATATCACATCACAAAATAAATAATAAAACTCAAACTATGGGGTTTTTAAGGACAAATATCCTTGTTGTAATCTTTAGACTTCATTTTGGCCTAAACAATATTTGGAAATAAAACATAGGTAACTGATTAAATAATAGATTATAGAGCTGAATGTCTGCAGAGTAGTTTTTGGCTTACTGGGGCGATTCCTTTAACATACATTCATAAATAACACTGAAGTTATGTTTCAGTGAAAGCTAAAAGGGTGAGGTAAAGTATTTATAGTTTTATTATTAATAAATTTAATCCAGAGGCCATTTCAGGTACATTATTGATGATTAAGTCAATATTTAGTCCACTTTAAACATCAGTAGATATACACAACAGACCCAGTCACGGGTTGGAAGCAGTACTTGATGATGTAATATACTTTCTACTGACATGCTCAATAATGCTTCTAAATTGTTAGATATCTATTTTTATTTAACACCACGTCTTACTACCCGTTCGGGATACACGGGCAAGTACTAATTATGCTAATGGATTAGGAATTGGGAAGGTTGAATTTAAATGAAGTGAACCTGTATTTGCATGGAAGGAGCGTGGAGAACCATTTAGGAAAAACGACCCCAGTTCACCAGTTTATTTTTGAAATATGTACCGTAAGTTTGTAAATAGATCCTCCCCCTGCTACTAATGTAGAGTACAAAGCTACTAACAGTCAGGAATGACTAAACAAATGATTTTATACTTGGCTTAAGAAATTGTTTTGGCCTATAAACAACACAAAGAAACAACATGGAAGCACCTAAGGGAATTTTTGGTGATAAAATATTCACCATTTTGAGTTCCAGGGGCTACCTGCTTGCAAAATATCAACTTCATAAGTCCAATGGGAAGGTCTTACAGTTAATGCCATTGTATAGTATAGGACCTTTCTTCACAAATGATGTATTTAGGGCACTTTCACACTTAAATCACTGGAACGTTTTATTGATTTTTTTTTATTTAGCACCGCACCCTACTACCTGTTTGGGTTGTGCACATAAGTACTAATTAAAGTAATGTGTTAGGAATTGGGAAGGTTGAATATAGTTTAAGCGAATCCACATTTGTGTGGAAGAAGAGTGGGAAACCCTCTCAACAATAATCAAGCACGTTATCTAACTACGCCACCGAGGTGGGTTAAAATTTAATAAAAACAATCATTTAGAATTTAATCGATAGCTTTATAAAGTAGTGGTGGCAGTCCTAATGAAACCAACCCACCGGGATATCTTTCGATGTCCCGATGGCCAAGTCCCCCCCGCCTTAGGAATAGATTTAATTGACTATTTTTAGTGTTATTAAGGGGGGCTCCAGGTACATTGTGACTCTAGGTCTCCCCTACCTGTAATAAAATTTAAAATAAAATAAAAAACTTTGTAACTTGTCAATTTTTTCTATTAGTTAGTACTATTAGACTAATTAAAATTTAACTTCTGTAGGCATGTAAGAGTAATAAATTTGTCAAGTGAAGATCACCCCTTTAAGAGCCATCTAGTTTTTTAAAAAATATTGTCAAACGAACACCATCAAAATAATTTCATGGGGCACTTAATTTTCGAAAACGTGGCAACTGAAGATTACTCCAAATATATTCTAAGAGTCATTTAAATTTCAAAAACTTGCTAACCAAAGATTACTCCAAATATATTCTAAAGGCATTTAAATTTCAAAGATTTGCCAAGTGAAGAGCACTCCAAATAGCTTATATAGAAACCTGATTTTTTTAAATTTGCAAGAGAGGACTACTCCAAATAGCTTTTAGAGGTGTGTAATTTTCAAACATTTGCCTAACAAAGACAATTCTGAATAGTTTCTAGAAAATATTTTTTTTAAAAAGGCGAGGATCAGTCAAAATAGCTTCTAGAGGCCTCTAAATTTCAATTATTTTTTCTTAGGAACAACCCCACCAAATAGCTTCAAGGTGCATCCAAATCTTAACATAACATTTTACTGGAGAGGGTCCTCAAGACTCCCCTTTGGGTTGAACCCTTTTTAAAAAAAACTTGGCTAACTACTTCCCCCAAGCCTCCTTTCATTTTTTTTATTCTGGCTACTACTCGATCCCCCCCCACCCCTCCCCCCCAAGTAAATCTTCGGGTGTGCCACTGGGTGCTAGTATTCATAAAATCCAAGAGATATTACATTTAAACAATTTACACTTACATTAGTTCACATTATACAAAAATTAAAATTTATAGTAAGCTTGATTATAATAATTATAATGAGGGAGACACCAACCATAGTGATGCCACTCCATCACCCTGTAGCATCCAAACGGGGCAGATGCCAACAAAACACATAGAAAAACAAAAAAATTAAATAGATGGGGGGAGTTTAACCCAGAGCGAGTGCCGAGGAGTTCTAGGTTGTAAATGCTAAACACAAACATTACAGTCCCACAACTCGCAACCCTCGAACCAGTTGTGGATATTATAAATGTGAACCTCTATCTCAACCAGACAGCAAGAGACTGCAGCCTTCCTAAAGTTCATATAAAACCCAAAATATTGGGCGAACTTTCCTTGGGAATGATGGGGCATATATCAGAAAGATACAAAACAGATCAAGAAAGATTGATATTTATTAATAACGCTCAATAGTTGCGTAACAGTTTGACTCAGAGTATACAATATAATATAGGTAAACAACATAATGACTCGAAACCAATGAAATTTTCCATATAAAGGTTAACATTGTTTTCTTAACATGCGTATTGTGTACGCGAGACTAATTAAAGACTTTATAAACATAGTCATATGGTGTTACATAAAAAGGTAACTCAATGAAGTAAACAATAACTCTATCATGAAGAGGGGCCCTTCTAGTAACACTAAATCTGTAAATATTTTATATTTTTAATATCAGATATTTAAATCCTACATTTACTATAAAAAGTTTGCTCAGAATAAAAGGAGCTTTGCAAATGACAATAAACCATCTTAACTTAGCAATGAAATATATCCCTTAAGAATTAACATATTACAAAAAAATTTAAATATCAAATAGTTAGCCATTAGAAATGGCGCGAAAAAGTTTGTATAAGATACAACTTTATTCTCAGAAAACAATCCGTAATAAATTAACGCCAAGACCAAGAAAATGGTATTCGTGAAAGTTATCAAAAATTCCTAAATACATTATGACCAAAAAAATATCCAACCTATCGTAATATAAATGACATTACCGTTAATAAGGCGCAAAGACCTAGTTATAAAAAAGGAGTAAAGAAATGTTCCTAACCATAAGACGTAATTTTAGCAGTTTTTTAAATGTGTGGCCGAAATGATAATTTAGAAAAATATTAAAGTAAATAAAAGGTTTCATAAGCCAAAACAGAATTTAGATCTTACATTTTTTTGACGCAGAAAGCCGGAGCTTATGTTAACCCTGCTAAGACACAGGCCCAATTGTGTCGTTATCGATACAGAGAGCAGAATATATACAAAACTCAGTAGAGGACGAAAGGAGAAGGGGTAGGATATATTCTGGACTAAAATGGAACAATATGCAAGCATGCTGTGCTTCGGGAACATTCTCGTAACGGAGACTCGTCACTGCGCATGCCCAGCCAGGCCAAGGCGTCGCTTAGCTTGCCAGACATCACGCGCTCTTAGTGTCTTGTTCTCCCGGGTCAGTGAAAGTTCGTCCGGAGGTTTTGAGCCGTTGTTCCCCGCAGGCCCAGTTGACAGGCAAATGCAGTAAGTCTCTACTATTTGTTTTGTTTTAACGTCTCCCTTATAACATCCAATGCTACAACCCTACAAATAATTCTTAAGTTGTTTAGGTCAATGATTTACAATTATGTAAATTAGACCCCTACTGTATTTTTTCAGGCTAAGATTTTTTTTATAAATCACTTAAGATAGACAAGTGATTTGCCTACCCACATCCAGTGTATCACCTAACACACAAACATGTATTATTATAAATAGTCAATTTACTTAAATTATATCTACAAAATTTAAATATTTTTCTAGTCGAATTATAAATTCCAAAATTTCAAATCATAATTCAAGTACCGGTATATTAATCTAAATTCATACAATTATTATCAGATCCATTTACCTTGTATACTAAAAACAACAAATGCTTTTTCATAATATTCTCAATTTCGTAGTACATGGCAAACTTTATTTTCTTTAATAATTCCATCCTCTCTGTTTAGATCTTAGATATATTTTATTTTTACTATTTCAAAATGGAGATCATTTGCAAATATTATTTGAGCAAACATTTACGCAAACAGTAAAAAACATTCATATGGCAATAGCATACACGTACACGTTTGAAATATCAAGACAAAAGATTGTTTATGTTGAGAAATTCATAACGGTTGAGGCGTCAACTTTTGAGGAAACAGTCACTGCGAAAATGTCATCCAAAATTATTATTTTTTCATCTCACATATAATAATATATAATTAAATGGTTTTTTTTATCTCATCTACATTAATTTAAAATTGAATATAATGTAATGACTAAATTACTCAATAGTATTAATTTTGTTTTGTGTTCCCTCCTTTCATGGTTGTACCTCATTATTATGTTTTGTTTGAGCTTTAATCATATTGGCAGTGTACTTGGTATTATTTTCATTTTCTGCTTTCGCGTACTCTCTTAAATATTATATAGGGTATGCGCTAACCCAAATTGGATTCTTTGAAGCTTGGATACATTTAATATCAATAACTTTTCGTGAGTGGTATTTATTCTGAATCTTGTAGTAGGTTATTACTTTCATCCAATAACCATGTTTCAAAATATTTATCTGTTATTGAGATGTCTCTTAAAAGAAAGCAATATTTGGAACCAAATTATAGACCAGGCAAGGCTATTCCAAGGACTACTAAATGGAAGTCAACACCTTGGGAAACATGTTATGAAAATGAAGAAATATTAAAACATATAATTAAGAATAAAAAGTTTATTTTTTATTTTTGTGATCACCTTTAGCATCAATATGATGTAATATAAGTGGTTGTCTAGTGTTAGACAAGCTACTCCCACAATTACATAGGTAGGCCTACGTAGGCAACAGTTCTCTGCTTACGTTTCTGTGAAATTAATTAAAAAACAAACAAACCTTCACACCTTTCAATATTAAAGGCACTCATGTATTAGTCTGGTTCATATTGGTTTTATCTGTCCCAGAGAAAACCAGAAAAAAAATTACAATTCTAGTGGTTTCTAGACAAAGACTAGTTCGTGTCGGTTTGGGATGTCCCACAGAGATCCAGAACAAACCATAGCCACACAGTGTTCCAGACAAAGTCTGTTTCTTATTGGTTTGGATCATCCCAGAGAAAACCAGAATAAACCGCAAACCATGAGTGATCCAGACAAAATTTGGTTTCCATTGTTTCGTTCAGTACCTAAGAGAACCAAACTAAACCACAGACCCAAAGTGTTCCAGACAAAGTCTGTTTTTTATTGGTTTGGATCGTCCCAGAAAAAACCAGACTAAACCGCAAACCCTGAGTGTTCTAGACAAAGTCTGTTTCATATTGATTTGGTCCATCACAGAGAAAACCAGTAAAACTACAGTCCTAGAGTGTTCCAGACAAAATTTGGTTTCCATTGTTTCGTTCAGTACCTAAGAGAACCAAACTAAACCACAGACCCAGAGTGTTCCAGACAAAGTCTGTTTCATATTGGTTTGGATCGTCCCAGAGAAAACCAGACTAAACCGCACACCCTGAGTGTTCTAGACAAAGTCTGTTTCATATTGATTTGGTCCATCTTAAAGAGAACTAGACCAAACCACATACTCTGAGTGTCCCAGACAAAGTCTGGTCACCATTAGTTTGGCCCAACTCAAATAGAACCATACAAAACCACATACCTGGAGTGTTCAGGACAAAATCTGGTTTGTGTTGGCTAGTCCAATCCCAAAGAAAAACCGACCAAACCACATTGCTGGAGTGTTCTAGGCAAAATTTGGTTTGTATTTGTTTGTTCTGTCCCATAAGAAATCAGACCAAACCACAGATCAAGGGTGTTCCAAACAGTCTGGTTTGATCTGTCCCAAAGAAACCCAAACCAAACCACAGACCCAAAGTGTTCCAGTCAAAGTCTGGTTTGCATTGGTATCCTCTGTCCATGGGAGAACCTGACAAATCCATAGCAGCCCACACATGAGTAATGGTCTGGATTCCCTTGGTTTTATTTGGACCTTAAAGAACCATTCGAAACCAACTACAGTTTTCCTTGGTTTACTATGGTATACTCCTGTGGTTCTCCACTAGGGATAGGCCTTTTTAAAACCTATATATTATTGATGAACCGTCACATTGTATTCCCACTTTTTTATTTCTAGTATTTGCAGAATAGTAAAATTCTGATTCGTTGATGATCCCCAATTATTTTTTTTGCACATGGAGTTGATCTTATTAGTATTATTTTAGGTGAAATTGCAAGTATTTATTATTATTATTATTATTAGCAGCACCGCGTCTTACTACCTGTTCGGGTTATATGCACTTACGCTAATGTGTAATGGTAGGGTGATTGTGAGATGAAATGGAGAACGGTGGAGGCCTGGCATTCCCTACATTCACAAGATGTCTTGTCAGAGGTGAAGGAAGGGTTTGGCAATCAGATAAATCTGTACCGGGACCGAGAATTTAACCCCGGCCGCCAGCACAGAAGTCTAACACCTTACCCCTAGACCGCCAGGTCACCAATTGCAAGTAAAAATTACTTTTTCTTTTTTTTTCTATTTAACACCTGAAATATAACTTGAAAATAGAATATGAAAATAGTTTCTTTAAATAAATCACTAAATCAAGTATAGTCCCACTCGTTTGGTGTTTCTTCATATCTTTTAATTTGTCTAGTAATATATAATGATTTTATTTTTTGAAATCTTATTCTTTACATACAAATGCAAGTGGACACAAATTTTAACCACCAAAAAATCATGGTTTTGAAAATACTATGCTTTCAGTTATTATAACAACTTAATAAAACAGATTTATATCTCCATGATGAGAAGATGTTGTGAACAGAATATGCTTTTATTTTTATTTTATTTTTAAATACAGATTTTTCTCATTAGACTAACTGATGGAGAAACAATGATTGATGTTACAAATATTATTTATATAAATTTGTTCGGATATCATCAGATACGCATATTTGTATTTTATAAATACTGAATAGTTATTACAAGATAAAGTTGTAATTTTCACTCAAAGTAAAAGTAGAAATTATTAGAGTTTAATTTTGGAAGATGCTTGGATGGCAGAATTAGATCAAATATGGTATGGTTATTAAAGTTACAACATAACAGCTCTAAAAACTTGAATCATATAATTATTCATGACACCCATATTCTTTTTAAGTAAAATTTATTTATTTATTTGTTGAACATATTTTAACTTAATATTAAATATTTTTTCACATATAATTAATATTATTACACATCATGCTACCAACTAGTTGAACATCAAAATTTACATAAACAATACATACTAACCAAACACTGATACCAATCAATAGTCAAAGCTATATTTGAGTCACTAATAATGTTTATTTAAAAAAAGTCACTTTACTAATTAATGCAACAAAATAAATGTTCTATAGAAATATTAAATACATTGATACAAACGCTTGTTACACTTGCTAATTACACAAAATGACAAGAGCCCGCACATACATTCTACCTTCAACACCTAGAAGTCACATAAGTGTTACATTCTAGTAACTAGTTTGGTTAAACTTAAGTTCCATAAACTAACACTTATTGTGACAGGAAACTAAATTTCTTGTTGGAATGGCAGTTGGTATGTTTGCTGTGTGCAGACCTGTGTTCAGTAATTATTGCTTTATGTAGTTTATTAAACAAATGTTTCAACATAGTGCAAACATACAGTAGACCCCACTTTTATGACTTAATTGATGCCTGAACAATGCTAACCAAGCAATCCATCATAAGACATAAGATTAACTTTCATTTATCATGGGAGTAATGTTATAAATTGAATTGCACTATCGGAAACACTTTTTTTACCAATGAAGTGTAAACAAAATTAAATATACCTTTTTAATGTATATAATTACTTTAAGGAATTAGATCAAAAGTTGAATGCCACACTTACAAAAGCACCCTATCCATCCTTATCGTGGGCTAGGCCAATCCACTTCATTCATTACACCCTTTCTCTTTCATTAAAGTATATAGTAAACAATTACATAAAAATAAACCTATTAGAAAGTAAAATATTGTTGTTTTCCGTTTTTTCATCTGTAATATATTTTTGCAAATTAACCTCACATTATTCATTCTTTCTAATCCATTTAATGAGTCATCTTCACCTTGAGGTGTCTTACAAGGATTGTCAAGGTTTCTGAGCCATTTATTTTTTAGTTACAGTTTTTACTCAGATCAATTCTATGTAAAAGGTTATGCGCTTGGTGCATTCTCACCTCAAATTATAATGAACCTGAAACTATTGAGACACCAATGTATAAAAAAGTTCTAAACATTTACAACATCACTGAACACACTTTTAACTTGATTCAAGTATCTTTATTTGTCTTTCAAAATTATACTGGCCCTCGAATGAGACATTTTGAACTTTGCTGCCAATTTGTTTGCTTTCATTTCCGACTATAATATATGTTATGTTTAATCTCTAGCATTCTATATTTCTTTTAAGTTCTTGAAGACAATGTTTAAGGTAAAATAAGTTAGGAGAATTGAAAAAAAAATGTTGATAGCATTGCAAAAGAGTATAGCACAGACTACATAAATATCATATCTTTAGTCACATGATCCATTGTGTTAATTTAATGTTTTCAGCCAACTCAGCACCAATTGTATTGTACCGTAACCCAGTCACATAAGCAAATTTGGCATTTAGAGGGGGAGTATTTATATTAATATGTAGAGTGGTCATAAAGCAGGGGTGTACTGTAATGATTTATCAAGCTATGTCCAGTAATGGTCAGTAAAAGACAAGAATTCGGCTGTGGCCAAGTTTGGTCAAACTGTTGAAGATCCACAGCAAACACACTAGTCGACACATTTTAGACCAATCATGCAAGCAACACTTCATAAATTATGTAAAACATATTTATAAAACATGGTTGATGAAGTAAAAATAGCTGTTAGTTAAAATAATGTAAGAAGCACTAGTATTTTTATCTCCCAAATCTTCATCATTAAAAAGAATTAAAATTCATATCATTTTTGAAATAAGATTTGACTTGGGACTTTTTTTTTTTTTTGTGGAAGTATGTCCAAATAACTTTAGATAAAATATATGGATTAGGAAGCTTCTATACACAATTACTACTGTGTTAATCTAAGATGTAACTGGAGATTCTAAACACACAAAATAACTGTGTAAAAGCTGACAAAGTATAACTTAAGGTGCAGTAAGGTTCTTTATTTATAGATTACTAAACACATTCTAGGTTGGCTAAAGCACAAGTATGCAAGCCAAACCTAGAAATCCTGCTACATATTCCCTTATAGGCCTTATCTAGAAAATCATATTAATAATACTTCAAGTATAATATATTAAGTAATATTAAGATAATGTTATTTAAAAGTAATTGTTTTTTAGGTTCCACTGTTAGCGAATAAATACATTTTACAAGTATTTTTAAGTACATAAAACTGACAAGACATCATTGTAATTATTGTAATGCATGTCTACATGTTAAGATGAATTTGTATTGCCTACCTAAATTCTATGTATGTAACATAATGCATTTGGCAAATATAAATGAATGAACTAATCAACAATAAAGTAACAATTTAAATATAACAATAAAATGATTAATTTAAATGATATAGTTTCAATGTGAGATGTTGTTTGTAACCATGCGTGTAAAACAACACAAGTATAGACAATTAATAAATAGCTTATTTCTAACATAAAGTTTGATTTTTTTCTCGAGAAATTACATTTCTTTATTCTGCATTAAAATTGTTATACAACATACAAGTTTAAATTATAACAAAGTTTAATAGTAGAACCAGTCTAGCAGGATTCAGGTAGCATAGTGCTCTAATATTTCATGACATTATAGCTCAGTCAATAGAGACAAAGAATGACAATTTGTATACAAAAAAATACAGTTTTGGTGTTTGAAAGGGTCACATAGTTTCAGATCCTACCCTAAGTGATTTTCAGAGTTTTTGACCTTGGCGCACCTCAATCTTGAATAAATTAGTGGCTAAAACATTTTATTTTTCTAAATATATATTTTCCCGTCACTCTTTTAGTCAAGGTAGGTATTATTAATATTATAAAAGAAACAATTTTCTAAATGTAAAGCTTTTTATGTTTTTTGAATATATTCCGAGTTTCAACGGCGTGAAGTGGAAAACATTCCACAAATTTTCAAAAATATTTGTTTCTACCAGTCTTTTTTTTTTAAGACCATCAATTAATAAATGCATACTATTTATTACCTACTATTTTAAACTCATTTAAATTGAATTTACTGGTCAGTGTGTATGTAGTTTATGATAGTGTTGTACCTTTATTAAGGGTGCTTTCAAAGTGGCCACTTGTTTCATATGTGAAAAAAACTTTAGATAAAGGTAAATTAGTTTAAAGTGTAAGAAAGAGGTGTAAAAATTCTTTCAAGCATTTAGCTTTAAAATAAAAATAAAATGCTTCTTGACAAGGTTCAACAAAGTGATGGTAAACAGTACACTCCAAAAGCATTATAACAACAAAAAGTTGATTTGGTGGCTAGTTGACAAGGTAGTTATGTTGTTCCATAGTCCCTGACGTTGACATCACTGTCATCAGATACATCAATGTTGGGTTTCAAAATTCATTAATTCCTATGAAGTGAAAAAATAACTGAAGAATTTGTAAGAAAAAAGCCCTCAATTGGCCAAATGATGCATAGTTTATGAAGTGTGGAAGCTATCGGTCAAACATACTGTATTGAAAGTCGCAGGGAAACGCAATGATTAATATGCAATATGTTTAAAATTTAGTCACTCTGGATGTGAAATAACAACATACTTGCATGAAAATATTGTGCATTTTACCATCGACTGAACTAAAGAGTAGGCAGCAATGGTTAGAAATGTGGATTAAGTGATGGAATCAATATACTCTTACCTAAGCGAGAATCATGAGGAATATTAACTTCCTCTCAACAATTTAATAAATCTAATTGGAGAGGATTATCGCCCAAACATCCAAAAAATCAAATCTCTCTTGTTACATAAGTACAACTACAATATTCTTACTGTAAAAACAGTGAATAAACTGCCAATCGTCTGCCAGTGTAATGATGGATGTAAAATTCTGATGAGCACTTGATACGAAGAGAAAAAATCTACCAATGTGAATAAAGCCTGCGACTCATTCAAACCACAGCTGTCATCATCTTGGCGGACATACTATGTTCTCAAGTCAACAACACATAAAAATATCCTTCTTTAGATAATTTTATGCAAGAGGTCAATACCATTGATCAAAGTCGTTAGGTTTGTTTTTTGCTTATGTAATTTAAAACAAAAACAAATGTAGCCTCCTGTACAAGCGAGGAGAAACTGAACCATTTTGTTAAATGCCCTTCTCCTGTGGCGAGACCGATTTAATTTTTATTGCCAATACAAATAAGGGAGTATTGTAGTTGGTGGATTTTTACACAAAAAAATGTGGATCAAAAAATCTCATTTATGTTTAGGATGGGTTGGGATGTTCATCATCGCACAGTGAAACGGCACTGTTTAATGTAGTTGAGTGCATTCATTATCTCGGTTCTCATTTGACATTGCTGATTTTAATTTCAACACACTTGATTGTTATAGTACTTTTCATACCATAGGTGGTATCCATTGTGTAACTCCTTTCACATCTTTTTCTTCAAATCAGAATATTTCACATCTTTCTGTATTTCCATAGGCAAAAGTTGTAGGCGAGTATGGATTTGTTACGATTAAATGTTTTCAAAAACAAAAAAAGACTCAGGCTTGAAAATTATTATTGCAGATATCCATCCTCTTTTTAGTGATTTATTGCCTCAGTTTCTGATTTTATTTTGATACATGGAAAGTGGTCCTGGCTGGCTATGACACTGTCAATACACATACTATTTCCGCCGGTGCAAAATGTAAGGAAATCAACTAAATTCTTTTGTAACGTTTGCTCAACCACTTTACACAAAAGCTCTAAACACCAATGAAAACAGTTGAATTCACAAAATTACACTGGAGCAGGTCTGGCAAAGGAGCAAGAATGGACTTAACTCCAGTCAGAAACACCAAAGATCCTGTTTGAACTTAGGCTTTGCCCCAATTTATCTTGTGTTTTCACGAGCCTAACGTGTTCTATTATCCGCGGTCAATGCAATGGGAAAACATGCAAAAATGTGCTACAAATTTTAAATAAATCTGGAGAAGAAGACGAAGAAGAAATATAGGAAAGCATTGGTGAATTATCCCTCTTGTGTGAAGTTGACAAAGATTTATAATAAAGTGGTAGTTAACAATGCAGCGAAGAAACAAATGTTAGTCAATATGAATCATCAAAATGAGGCAGATTGAAATGATTGTTAGATGGATACCACATACAAAACCCACTAGGAATACCACATGGAAAACCTAATGGGGATATAACATGCTAGTAGCTTTACCACATAGTAGTGTGGAAATTAGTTGGTTAACAGTTGATTTGTGTTGTAAAAAGTCAATATGTAATGATTAATTGATAATCTTAACAAAATTTGGGTAGAAACAAGCTTTTTTGAAAATTTATGGAATGTTCTCCACTTTACGCCGCTGGCGATCAGAAACTATTTGCCCAATAAATAAATGTTTTGTACAATGGTTATAGGAAATTGTTCCTTTTATGATAATGATAACAGCTATCTTGATCATAGTGCCAACCAGAAAGGAGATATTGAAAAATAACCGATAAATGACTACCATTTCTTTCAAAATGATGGCACGCCAAGGTTGAAAACTCAGAAAATCATTTAGCACCTGGAACTACGTGGCCCTATCTAACATAAAACTCTTATATTTTTTGTAAGCAAAAACTACCTATTGACTGTGCTATTGTCTATATCTTACATTTTAGTGAAAAGTATTTTTATCTTTGCAAAGTTTCAGCTATTATATTAGGTTTGAATTTTTTAATCCTTATAAGAGATTGAACTATGTGTGGTACAGAATGTCCTACGAAAAACCAACGGTTGTCATGTTTATATTGTCAGAGATTGTACAGTGAGAGAACCAAGAGTTAGGAAAGTGCAAATGATATCACCATGGCTGCCAACACTTGAAGGAAAGGAAGGAAAATTGCATAAAACTGCTAGATTTACCATAAATGGGGCTTATGTTGGTTTACTGTTATTAATTAAGATTTTTAAAAATGTGAACCAACTTAAAATATTTATTTCCTCCTCTCCATTGAGTAATTATCATAAATATATTATAACTAACAAACAGTTTATTTTCTTTGTGAACACAGAACACATTTTGACAAACTATCCAGGATACCAAGTGCCACAGCAACAAAAAAATCTTTATATTAATGATGATTATTAATTTAAAAAATCATAAAAGTGGTTAAATTTTATGGAACATCTGGTATAAATGGTAGCTTAACACTGTCATTTGTTATAAGTCAATAGTTGAGGAAATTTGTTTTTCAGGAATGACTTTAGGTAATATAATTTGCATCTTCAATACAAAGAGATTTATATTTCTCGTTATGGACCAATCCCCATGTGAAATGCTAAACTAAGATGGGTCAAAATATTTGGAAAAGGGGACTGTGTGGTTAAACATGTACTTCCTAATACAGCTCAAATCAGTTGAAGCCATTAAATATTCTGTTATTGCTTGACTTAAAACAACTAATTGCGGACAATATGTTTAAGTTTGGTAGTAATAAAATTGCGCAAAATACCAAACAATAATGATACAGTTGCTTGCATTAAATTTAGCGTATTTTAAATTATGGTCTTATTTGATTAAATGTATTGGTTATGCCAGATGAACATTTTCATTTTGTTAAAAAAAAATTGTCAGTTTTCTGTAGAAATTTTATTCATACAAATTAAATTAGCCACTAAAATAAGTATTTATATAACCTTAGGTGAGCACCTACTCAATAAATTGATCTTCAACATTAAAAAAAAAAAAGATTAATTTATTTTGCAATGTAATAATAAAATAATGTTGCATTTATATTAAAACCTTTTGAAATCTTGGCTTATATATAAACAAAACAATAAAATTCAAAATGACAAATAAGTTTTTTTCTACAAATTTATAAAACTACTCAAATACATTAATCTTTAATGGGGGAAAAAAGCAAAGAGACTAAAACATGAAATAATTCTATAGTACAGTAAACTTATGTTATTATATTTTACATTGTAAAAACGAATATTTTTATTAATTGTTTTGTTTTGTTCGGCACTAATTATGACAGCAAGAAAACTTGTATTATCAAATATTAATGAAGCAAGTTTGTCTGTGATAATGCCAATGGCTCTGAGAGAGCTTATCATTGGTTCATCTCTGAGTCACCAGGATCCAATGTCGAGTTGTCTGTATCTTGATAAATCTCTTACTGGCGCAGTTAATTAGTCATGACGTGAACTATAGGAGCAGTAACATTAAGTGCAAAACAGTGGTTCTATGTGTGATGTGGAAATGTGACTAAGGTACAATTAAATTAAATAAGCAATTTTGGGATCTTTTTACTTTTTTTCCTAGCTTTCTTTTTCTAACTAGAATTGAGTATAAATGCCAAGAAGTGAAACGATGAATCAATGTATAATCTCACACAGATGAGAAACAGCATTACATTTATATCATTTTAAAATTTCCCATGAATTGATGTTTAAGAAAGTGAATTTTAACTTCTTTTTTTTTACCGCCTAAATGTTTTCACATTTTCACATCAAATTTAAATGAGTACACCTAGTGTGAGTTAAGTCTTTGTTAGGACACCCTTTTTCCTTTCTGTTGCAATGGTGACTTTCTCCGCAACTGGAACGAAGTGTGAACCATCGTTAAGGACGCCTGCAAACAATTAAAAAATAAACGTGTTGGTTATTGTTCACATAAAGTTTGATTGAAACAAGATATTCAGTGTGCTCAAAAGTTAGTGCCAGGTTCTAGTTGAACTATAACCTCCCTAGGTTTTTATAGCAAGGTTGGCTTAATTTTTATTAATTTCACTATCTTTTACGAATTCTAAATTTATGAAATATATTACAACTTATTTATCAAAGTGTATATTTCTATGTAAATTCCGTATATTTTAAGAGATGAGAGCAAAATAAAATAAAAAATGTAAACTTATTAATCTAATCAAATCTGGATCAAATCTTGGAAAGGTAAATCAAAGAATATTTATGTTATTGCATTTTTCAATTTTGTTGAAAAAACTGCTAAATTAGGTAACTGGACTGATCAAGATAAAATTTTGATACATTAATTATTGAAACTAGAAGGAAAAGATAGTGAGTTTTAAAATTAAAATGCAGAGTTACAGTCTGGAATAGATTACTTAAGACTCAAAACTAAATTTACTGAACGATTTTCTGAAAATCAATCAAGCTCAGTATTATTATTCAAAATTATAAAACGTGGGTCAAAACAGTATTGAAACTATCCAGGACTTTCTGAAATATTTAAAAGGCTTTGTAACAAAACAGTTAGACATGTTGGAAATCCATTGTAGAGTCAGTAATTATAGAGGAAGCGGAGTGTAGATTGTTGGCTGCTTTTATCTCTGGTTTGACAGGTAATGCTGGGACACAGGTTCATTACCGGCTGCCTACAGCTTTGGAAGAAGCAATTCATATTGTAGAGATAATTAGCAAGATGGATGGGGCTTCAAACAACCACCAGCTGTCAGAAGAATTTGACTAAATAAATTGCGTGTAGAAGGACAGAGTCTCCCAGGTCAGTGGTCATGAACTGCCAAATTTATTATAAGAAGGGCCCTGAAGCACGTGAGAGCTGGCAAAATTCCATGGCTGGACATATCAAGGTACGTTCCGATGAAAATATTTCCAAGACAATAAAATTGAAGAAAATAGCCTATAGTACTCAATCCCCTCAAAAGGTGGTATGCTTTGAATGCCACAGAAAAGTACAGACGAAGAGGAAAGGAGAAAGGGTATAAGTACCCAAACTCCAAAGGTTCATTGGGCACCCTGTAAGCGAAGCTAAAATACTTAATAAGCATAGAATACCCAACGTATGTAAGGGCCAGGTAAGAAAATAATCCTAGGGGTATCCATTGAAGGAAAGAAACAGAGCTTTTTAGTGTACACAGATGCCAAACACTGTAATAAAATCCCAGGCTAGCTCAGCACCCCTGGAAGAACAGTATTTGGGTGCTACGGGTGTAATTGGTAAATAAATAAAATACTAGGTGTCCAAAAAGTCAAGTGAAAGCCAATATAAATTTGAAAACCCAGATATTGAGTTTTGGTAAAAATGAGTGGAAATTTCAGACAACACAAAGGTGTGACCCCTGAAAGGACAAAAGGCAGCTCTGCAGAAGATAGCAGACAGATGGACTATTCACCAAAACCACTGATGTGAAGCTGAAGCCGAAGTTGGAGCACACCAATCGAGGAATCAACATACCAGAAAAAGCTCAACAATGGAGCATATTTAGTGGCCAGAATCTTTTTTACCAAGGTATGCCTAAGCACTAGTGCAAGTAAAAATAGGAAAACACCACACAACTTACACAGGAAATATTTTTTGACCCAGGAGAAATGAAAAAACCTGGTGTATTAGTTGCATGAGACCAAACAAATAAAATTATATTTTTGAAAGTTTTAAATGTCACTCAGAAAGACAAAGAGCTCAATAAAAATGTATTGTTGTAATTAATCACTATACAAAAGAACTTTATAACCTGTATGTTATGGGTAAATTAAGAGTCATGTTAGGTTATTAAACAATCTAGATCCAAATTAAGAAGGGTAGTATTTATTGAAAAGCATGTGCCGAAGGAAGCGTGCTTGTAGAAATTGAGAATTGTTGGGAGCCGAAAGGTGACCAATAGATAAAAGAATAATCTCAAAATTAAGAATGTGCAGTTAGAGAGACCTAGTTGCAACTAGGAATTACTGGAAGTCTTAGTGCCGCTGCCTAGCTTTGAAACAATGTCTTTTGAACTGCAAACATGACAATACCAGCTAGGGTTAAATTACCAGATAAAGTCTTGGAGTTCATCCAGAGACAAACTAGCTGAGTAGTAGTTCAAATGTCTCCAGTACTTCATAAAAGGATGTAATTTAACATATACGCTCTGTATTGTTTAGGAATAATATAATAAGACAGTGTAGAAACACACTACAGTAATGTAAAGTAAGTGACAGTGAAGGAAGCCAACCTGAAAGGAGGGTTAGGTTAGGCCTAGATAGGAATAAACACACTTCTCTCTTCATTTCTTCTCTTTTTTTCTTAACCTTTTTACACTTCACAATTCTCACTTCTTCAAACTTCCACATTAACACATAGTTTTAAATTTTAGGAAATATTCCTTTTTCATACAAAGACACATTTGAAACACACAAAATAAAAAGAAAGATATGTTATAAACCATAATATATCTTTCTTTTCCAAGCAGCCGCTTGTTTCGCATGCGCCTTAGTCTGTTCATGAATGAGGCCAATTGGATAAAACTAGTCACAATGTGCAATGGCTGTAATGAGGTGGACTGGATACAGCTAGCTCAAGATAGAAATAGGGTGTAATGTGGTGAACTGGATAGAACTGACTCAAGATAGGGATAGGGTGTAATGAGCTGTACTGGATACAGCTAGCTCAAGATAGAAATAGGGTGTAGTGTGGTGAACTGGATAGAACTGACTCAAGATATGGATAGGGTGTAATGAGGTGTACTGGATACAGCTAGCTCAAGATAGAAATAGGGTGTAGTGTGGTGAACTGGATAGAACTGACTCAAGATATGGATAGGGTGTAATGAGGTGTACTGGATACAGCTAGCTCAAGATAGAAATAGGGTGTAGTGTGGTGAACTGGATAGAACTGACTCAAGATATGGATAGGGTGTAATGAGATGTACTGGATAGAACTAACTCAAGATATGGATAGGGTGTAATGAGCTGTACTGCATAGAACTAACTCAAGATATGGATAGGGTGTAATGAGCTGTACTGGATAGAACTAACTCAAGATATGGGTAGGGTGAAAAGAGGTGTACTGGATAGAACTAACTCAAGATAAGGATAGGGTGTAATGAGGTGTATTGGATAGAACTAACTCAAGATAGAGATGGCTGGTGTAGTTTTCTAAGTCAGGAAATGAGCATTCTAGTCCTTATTACCATAGAGAAATTAAGTCAGATAAACATTAAATTACCTTTTACATAGTTTAGTTTTGAAATTGATCTATAAAAAACAATAGCTCTATACTAAGTGTTACACAAATAAAACTTCACAAGAAATGAATTATTATTTCCATTTTATTTTGAGTGTCCATAAAGAACCAAACAGTTGTGAGAAGGCAACAATTAATTACCAACCATTCACATTTGATATCAACTTTTATAATTTTTAATGTAGACTGAATTTAATTTATTCTCAGCTAAGATTACTTTCCCCATTAAAAGGCATAACATGTTCAAACACATCAATAATCATTAATGCATAAAGTGTTTTGGATGTCATTGCATCCAATTCTGAGAACTAAATCAATCAGACTGTTGAGACACTCAAACAAGAACGAGCTAACTCCAAAATGAAATTTTAACAATATTGCATTAAAGTAGTGGGGCCAGCAAAATTATTAAGAGTTGGGTATTATAAGAAACCTAATGAAAATCCACAGAAATTGTGCACATCAACTACTGACAATTATTGAGACAAGTGTTCATCAGTGTTTTGTACAACTATGGTTCATACTCGGTATTTATAGTTCCTGGTTTGTTAAAACATGTCAAATTTGATGGAGTAAATTGGTAACATCTCAATACATTATTATCTAAACTAAAATAACTAACATTAATCTTTCAATTTTGGTATTGACTTGTTTTCTTCCATGGGAATATTTTAGAAAATAGTAGCCTTAAAATATTTTCTTACAAGCTGAGATTTTTCAATCCCTGCTCTAAAACAATAAAACAAACAATCTTTCTACACACTATTTTAATTGCCAAACATGTGTTTAGGCTATACTCAAATGTACTAACTAATTGTGCTACTATTTTAAAGATGAGGACAGTTAAATTTATAGTAAGTGTACCCACATATATGTGGAGAATCATTTAGGAAATACCACCCTTAGTACACCCGACAGAGAATCAAAACCCAATCTAGCTGTCCACGTCATTTTGGTATATTGGGAGAACGACACATTAGAACATTCAATAACCAAAGTGGGTGAAATAAGGCTAATTTAGCTCTAAGATATTACCGTAGACTAGATTTACACAACTATGAATTGAATTTTACCAATGAATATGTAATATTTAAAAAATTAATTTTGAGCAACAACAATGCCTAAACTCATTTTATTGTAATTGTTTACAAAAATATTTAAGTATCTCCAATAGTTTTTCACAAATTCTTAAACTTATGTGCTTATTTTATATAGTTATGATTTTTTGAGTGTGAAATTTATACTATGATAAAATATGATGAATTTGTTTATTTTGTCCAAGGTTCTCAAATATAAATTGTTTAATTTACTCTCAATGCGTCAAGTTTTATTATTTTTTTATTATTATTGGAGTTGAACTTTTTTTCTTCTAATTCTCTCTACTATAAATGGTTAGTATTTTTACTATCATATTCCTAAAAAAAAACATTGAGTTGGTTGAGGCTATCTGTAACAAAGCTACCACAAACTACCATTGAACAAAATAGTTTTAAAAAAAACAGTGAATGTGTTATCTTTTTAACTTTGTTTTTCAAGGTCGATTCATACCAGCTGGTCATATAGTGTCATGAATTTTGAGACAGTAGCATGACTTCAAAGAAGAGATGAAGAGCTATAAATTTGGTTTGCAGAAAGGGGAGAAACGACCTTTATCAAAACTAAACATTCTACGTAATGTGTCAGCTTGGGCCAGTGTTGGATTTGTTCTTGTGTTCATTGGTTTATTTTATTATGAAGGTTATTTAGGTAAGGAACAGACTTAACTATTTAATACACACATACATACCAATTAAAATCAATGCATTGATGAGGCATGATCTTCTAGAAAGTATTTTCATATTCATATACATCTATTGAATAAAGTGACTGTCTTATGTCTTATCTTATTTTCAACTGCTATAGTAGGGCTGACTCGCCATATAAAAAAACCTTGTGAATTATAAATCATGTTGTAGTTTCCATTTATAATTACTTTAAATTGTTTGGACTATGAGGAGTAATTCTATATAGAAGACCAAACTTGCATGCACCTTGGGGATGGTGGGGGTGGGTCAAAATGGTGCCGTCCACCAAAATGACATGTTTGTCATAAACATGAATATTTTTTTTTTTTTGCATTCTAAAGGTGTTAAGACTTTTTTGTCTCTTGACATTTTATCGAAAAATACACTGTTTGCCAAGTTTTTAAATGGACGCCATCTTGAAATTTTCAAAGCTGATGTAATTACATTTTCTTCACGGCATCTGACTCTTAAGTTCATTATAAGAATATCTGGCAAACTTGCAAACATTTTTAAAAGTGCCAATGTTTGCCTATAAAACCCAATTTTATGTTTCAACATAGTAGAATAACATTGAAAAAAGTTTGGGCCTATAATATAGTATGATTAATAAGTGTTGTGGCAAAAACAGTTTGATTAGATGTTAATTTATGTCAACTCATTTTTCTTCTAAGAAAGTTACTTACCATATTTCACATGCATATGTATAGTGAGTTTATCATTTAAGTTACGTTCTTAGACAAAGATTTTTTTTGTCAGGTTGGACATTTTTGCAACAAACATTATGATACTGGCAACACCAATTGGAATATCCAGTGAGTTTGTTTTTGTAGTTATTAGTGGTTGTAGTAGACCAAAATTTTGTTACTGATTCATTGTTTCACTAAGTAATTTTGTTGTTTTAATAAAAAGTAAATATAAAGTGATATGTAAGTATGTATCATAATGAAATGTACAAAAGACAAGCTGATTTCTTGTCAGATGTGAGAAACATGGCTGATGTTAACCGAAAAAATGGAAATCCATTTCAGGAAACAAGCAGTGACCTATTAAGTCTAGTAGTAATTGTTAGTGAAAATATTTACATTCCTTAAACAAGGTAAAGTTGAATTTGATGAATTTACAAAGTCGGTTGTGATTGAAAAAACAAATTCATTCAAAACACCAATAAGGAAAAATTCCTTCCTACTTTTTAAAACTCTAAAAAATAAACGGGTACAGTCTAGGCAGTTGGGTTTAATGAAAGCCAATGTATCTTCTTCCTGCTAAAATATTCATTGTAACTCAATCACGAAAAGTTGAAGTCGGCAACTTTTTCGTCCACAGATGTCATGACTATCCACCTTCAATCAGAAATGGCACTGAACAAATGTACCAATAAAAAAAATCTGATATTTGATTTGCTTACAAAAAGAGGTAGAAAAGCACAAAAAGAAGAAAATATGTAGAATTTATTTAATCCCTTTTGTCAAATTCCGACGCAATTGTTGTAGATGAAGGGGCTCTTATCCACTCTCTCCAGCCAAAAAGCACAACAGTAGACTTCAAAGATTATTTTCACATGTTATTGAATTTAAAGAAACTTTGCAAATTAACATAGTTTGGGACTTGTACTAGACACTTTCAGTAAACAGAGAAACAAGGGTAAAACGCGATAGTGGTGTAATAAAAATAAATAAAATAAAATAAAATAAAATTTAACCTAATGTGCGTATACCAAAAAACTGGACACCTTTTCTCTCTATACCAGAAAATAATCTTCAATTGTTTGTGTATCTTATGAAAAAATCGATTTTAATCCTTCGGGGTACTATAAGGAATTTTTTTTATCACACGTACAGATCCAGTATGTCATGTTGGATCCCTAATCGATATGGATGAAAAATGTGACCATGAGGAGGCAGACACCAGGATCATTGTGAACCTGATTTATACTGTGAAAGAAGGGGCAAAGTCACTACTTGTATGTAATGTGGATTCTGACATCATTATGACATATCACTACAAACGTTTGGAGGAAATAACTAATGATTTAGTAATGTTTGTCTCCTTCGGTGCAGGTAAAAACAAAAGGTTGTTTGATATTAGTCAGATTTTTCATGCTCTTGGACCAAAAAGAAGCTTTGCATTCCCCATGTAGTATGCCCTCACAGGTTGTGACTCCACGTCATCATTTCGAGGATGTTCAAAGAAGATGACTTTCAATGTATGGAAGAAAAATCCTGACTCTGTGACAAGAGGCAAATTATGGAGAAGCCATTTATGGAAATTGACATGGGATCGTATGAGTTTAAATAACTGGAGTGCTTCTTGATCATCTTGTACTCTACTACTGTAGGAGATAACATAAATGGTTTAAGTAAGGAGATATTCTGCTATAAGGCTCAGAACCCTGAGAAGATGCCTCCCACACAGGATTCTTACCTTCAACATTGTAAGAGGGAAGTCTTCCAAGCAAGCATCTGGGACATGTCACACAAGTTGGAGATGAAGCCACGAAATCTGTATCAATATGGATGGAACGTTAAGGAGAACAGACTTCTTCCAGTATGGATTACAATTCAAAAATTTCTGTATGTCAGCAGCTTATTAAGTGCAAGTGTAAAAATGACGTGCTAAAAACAGTGCAGTTGTCAGAAACAAAATAATGAATGTACCATACCCTACCTTTGCAAGTGCACATGTCAAAAATAATAAAACTTGGAATTAAATATCAATAAAAGACCATGATCATTTTTTTATTAGTTTCAGTTGTCAAAACAGATTTCGTTAATGTCAATAAAGAATTTATAGCTCTACTCGACTTATATTTTATTCCCTTTCCCAATTATATTAGGTTTTAATTAAATTTGGAAACTCTAAATACAATTGTTCATAAAAAAAAATACAAGCAGCCTGTACAGTATTGCTGTAACATCTTCATGTATAGTGTTGTGCATAGTAATTTATATTTCATTTAATAGTACCATGACTGCTTTAGCTACTGCCCTTTAGTGATTTCTGCCTTGTAGCCTCTACGTATTAACAGATGAATAATGTATTTTAGATGGGAAAATGTTTCTCATTAAGGAATATTATTAAACTTGAGGGATACCCATATTAGGCACCTTACAATAATATATATAATATAAATTATATATAGGGACAACTTCAAGCATATCGCGTTGAAACATAAAATTGGGTTTTATAGGCAAACAGTGGCACTTTTTAAAAATTTTGCAAGTTAACCAGATATTCTTATAATAAACTTAGGAATCAGATGCTGTGAAAAAAAATGCAATTCCATCAACTATGAAAATTTAAAGATGGCGGCTGTTTAAAAAAAAACACTGGCAGATGGTGCCTTTTTCGAAAAAATGTCAATGAGACAAGAAAGGCTTAAAATATTTTTAAATGCCAAAAAAACTTTTTAATATTCATATTTATGATAGAAATGTGATTTTGGTGGACGGTGCCATATTGAACCACCTCGACCCCCGCCTCCACCCCACTTCTTTGGGTGCACACCAGTTTGGGGTTTTATCTAGAATTACTCCTCATAGCCTAAACAATGATTTATAGTATAAAGGAAAACTTTGACACAAGTTATAACTTGTCCCTCATTAGTCAGCCCTACTGTCAGCAGTGTTAGCACTGGACACTAACACCTCATTTGTGTTAGAGACTCACTGAAACTTATTGCGTCAGGTTGGCGAGACTGGTGATTACAGACGAGAGGGAGAGTAGTGAGGGCGTAACATGGCGGCGTGTGGACGTGGATAAACCGT